>JBCNJP010014745.1:0-10562 GCA_039602395.1 Deinandra increscens subsp. villosa | reverse complement strand
TGAGATGGATGTGTTAAACTTGCTAAACATATTTATTTGACATCCTATAAAGTGACTAGTGGTGCATGTGAATTGAAAGAACCTTACTAAACTGATCAAAGTCAAAACTGACCTAAAGCAGGTTATGTATATTGAGCCAAATGTGTTTATGACATTATGATTTTTAACGTATTAGAACTGTTTTACAAGTTTAATTCAATATGAATTTCAATTGAATGTTTTAACTTAAGAATATTATTGATGCCATGAGTTAAAGATCAATCTAAGTTACCATTAATTCAATATAATGTATTCTTTAAGAAGTTCCTACTTGTTCATAAGTGAAACTAAGTAACCAAGTCTTTGGAGTAGTACTCGCTAATTGAGACACTACAACAGAAAACTGATCAGATCTATAGAGATGACATGTTGCTGGACTATATGGACGACATGTCATGAGAATAAGCTTGGCTGCCATTATTCGACCGGATAACTAGGTCTAGAAATATCATGAAATATATGATAGAATGAGTTAATGAAATGTTGTTAAAAATGCGTGAGCATAATTGGCAGTGGTGTAATACAGTAAGTTTTTGTATTGATAATATTGGTTGGTATCTTTGGAGCGTACCATTTTGTACATATCTAAATGTTGTCTAGTAAAAGATATGATGTGTAGGTCATTTAAGTAAAATATTTGGCCTCATCCCTTGTAGTGATCGATGGGTCATCTAAAGTATACAAGATGTGTGCCCATTAAGGTAATATTGTGATAGTATCGTATTTTGATAATTAATTATAAGATGCATGTCCCTCCCTTAGAGGTTCAAGGTTCAAGTTTTACAGTAAAATCTTGATGATTAATTATAAGATGCATGTCCGTCTCTTAGAGGTTAAAGGTTCAAGTTATACAGTGGACAAGTGGTGAAAAACCCAAATGCCTTTGAATATTTTCAAAGAAAAGTATGTGAATTTTATGTTGTCTTAACTTATCATTGAGATGGTGAAACTAATGATTTTAGAAACGAAATAAGTGACGTCCTTGGTAACGGCGTCAAAAACTTAATGTGTGTGGAAGGGTATATAAAAATTAAACTTTTCACGACCAGGTTTTATATTTATAAATGGGTGATCCACCTAGGGACTATACCAACACACGTAGGCAAGTATACATGTCGTGCGTAGCACAGTAATAGTAAATACTGCGTTGTCGAACCATGGATACTTGTTGTTTGAGAACCATATGGTTAATAATCGTTGCTGGTTTATTTTGTTTAATTTAAATTGAAAACGATTAATTAAAGAAAACAGATTGAAGCTTTGTTTGAAAATTCAAGTATTGTAAGAAGGATCGCCTAGACATAGACTCCTCCACCCAAGTTCAATCAATGCATCGATTTTACGTTTACACCTTGTCACTAAATATGAATTAGGGTCCTAAGAAAAGGCGACCTAACTCCTATGGACGAGTTCACAACAAGGGCTATAGACACACCCTACATGGTTACTATTGTTCCATGATAAGGTATCAACAAATTGGTTGGTTTTGAAGTACCCTAGGCTAAGTCTCGAGTTATTGGTGACTCAACTCACAAATGATCGAAAGGTTAGGATATGGATGACCCTAACAACTCTAGGGTTGTGAAGCGGTTATGTTCCTATTGATGGTTGACCTAGCAGGTCCTAGACGCGACTAAGCAAGGGCATACTCGACCTATGGGTGACTACTAGGTTACTTGATAATGTCAAGGATGACTACTAGCAGAGGGTAAGGTGATTTCTCACGCAACCCTAAGGGGTTAGACTCTTATTTGGTTACTAGGGTTTCATTAACAATCGCGGCTATTTCTAGTGCACGCGTACGCCGCAGGTTCTCTTAATCAGCTATATGATAGACTCCTAACTCTTTCATTAACAATCACGACTATTTCTAGTGCACGCGTACGCCGCAGGTTCTGTTAATCGGCTATATGATATACTCCTAACTCTAGATGGCTTGAAAACTAAGGCTAGGGTTCCACAAGGTTAAAGAAATGACCAAGTACAAAATGGAATACAATAACCATCAACCATATATGCAATAAGAAATAAAAAAATTTCTTCAACACGCAATCGCAAGACAAACCCGACACATTACATGATTAAACCATGGTTGGATTCATCTAGCCTAAACAATTCGATTGTTTAGCCAACTATATTCATGTTCAAACAAAAATAATTCATAATCAAACAAGAATTCATGATGAAATATAAACACAATACCAAAATATGGCTCGAAATGGTGAAAGTCGAAGACTCTTCATCGTCGTATGCTCCAAGTCTTCGAATGCTTCAAATTGCTCAACTTTTAGCTTTTCTTCTGCTCCAAAAGGTGTGTTGTATGCTAGAAATCGACCATCTATTTATAGGGGTAGATATCACAAAATTTCAAAAAATGAGTCCAGGTCGTGAACGGGAGTTCACGGCTTAGGTGCAAGCCGTGAAAGGCTTGGTCATCGGTGATGGCTACAGATTTTGCTTGCTCTAGAGAGGTCACGATCTTGGTTTTCACGGCATGTGGGCAAGCCGTGAGACTTGGATCTCGGGTATACAACATAAATGCAAGCCGTGAGGCTTGGTTCTCAGCTACGATGGTCTTGGCTTGACCTCCTCCCCTTCATGACATAGACAACCCGTGAAAGGCATCACACGGCTTAGCCAAGCCGTGAGTTTTTCCTGATTCCACAAAAAATCTTTGCTTGCCTCATTTTCCGTGTCGGCTCCATTTTCACCTGAAAACTCACGTTAATTGTCAAAAACACGTATACTTCCATATTTTCCAAGTTATTGTGACATTTTTTTACCCGAGACCCGCCATTATTTTATATTCAAAACCGCACATATCAAACATCCCCATACTTAAACATTACTTGTCCCCTAAGCAATCAATTTTAAATCTCGACACTACTACAACTCAAATTTAACTACATACACATTTAAGCGTATATATCCTGTCCGCAAGAATTACTATCAATACTAGAATTTATAAAAAAGAAGTTTAAACTTATTATTTAATTGAAACCTTTTCTTGATTTGTAGTGTCCACAAAAGTAGAAAACTTTGATTGAAAACCTGAAGTGTATTTAGTAGTGGCGGATACACCTCATACTTAGGGGTGGAAAGGTCCCTCTAGCTTCATCAAACTTTCAATTTTTTTACTACTGAACTAGCATAAATTGAGAGATTGGAAGTGATTTCTTTTCACACGGTGGCACTTTTGTTTTAGTGTGGAGGCCCACCAACACTCTAGAATTCAAATGATGAGTAAAAAACGGGCCAGCTAATTGTACAGGCGGAAAAGACAAAAGACTTTTTACATTTTACAACGCTGCGTTTTGAAGAAAACGCTGCGTTGTGCAGTGAATACCGACAACTGACATTCTCTGATCATTGACTTGATACATGGCATAAAACGCAGAGTTTTGAATAAAACGTTGCGTTTAGGGTTTCAAGATTTTTTAACTTTTAACAAAAAATGAAAAGGCAGCGTAAAAATTGACATTCTCTTATCAACTTTTTTTTCAAATAAAATACACAAGCTAGCTAATATGCCCCATTTGGAAACAACTTTTTTTTATCAACTTTTTTTTCAAATAAAATACACAAGAAACTTAGAATTTTTTCAAATAAAATACACACTAACTTTTATCAAATTTTTTCAAATAAAATACACAATAAATCAAAATGAAATAAATGAAATTGCAGACATGAAATAACATTTCAGACAAGCATACACCTTTTTTTCATTTTTTTTACATATACGGTTTAGGGTTTTTAAATAAATTTTTTTAACTTTTTAGCTAAACATGATTTCAAATAAAATACACAACTAAATAAAACATATAGTAAAATTAAAAAACGCAAACACACAACATAGTTCAAAGAAAACATAACATAGTTTAAAGACAAATAAATGTTCAAAATAGATAAAACACCAAATTTCAATCCTCGTCCTCGTCATCGTCACATTATGCGGGTTATCTTGCGGAACCGATTGATCCGGGTTTGTTTCAGGTACCTGGCTTGGTCCATTATATTGACCGTCATAATGGGCCCTTGACGATGACTCACCGTAAAAGTGAGAATACTGACTGTCATATTGAGAGTAGCCAGGGGCGGCCCATGACGATTGCTCGTCTTGGAAATTAGAATACTGACTGTCATAATAACTTGCGGGTATCTATAAAAATACAAATAATTCAAGGAAATATATTAATGTTTGTTTCATAAAAAATAGGACCCTTTTCTTATACCCAATACTTGCCTGGTTCAAATCAAACGTCGGTTCTGAAGCCTGGTTCAAAAATAGGACCCTTTTCTTATACCCAATACTTTCACCTTGAGGTGCGTCCTTATATATAGAAAAACAAAATACAAGTTTAATAAATATTGAGTATAATTTAAATATAATAATTTAATACGAATAATAAATATAATCTCTTGCCTGGTTTAAATCGATAGCCGGTTGAGAATACGACCGTTGATACGGTTGAACCCCGTAATCACCCTTCAAAATATAAAATATTCACTATATCATTTACAACTGTATGAAATTAACAGTTTAAAACGATTCATAACTTTACTTACGTGTTGTGATGCCTGATTTAAATCGATAGGCTCATTAGGCTCATCATTCGAGAATAAATTCCATAACGACATTTTAAACTGTTAAATTTGAGAAAATTGATAAGTTTAAGTATGTTGTAAGTGGTCCTGTATTTCTGCGTTATTTATAGTCGAAAGTGGACCGAAGATAAAAGGGAACAATAATTTGAGCGGGTGATATTTTCAAGCAGATAAGATTCGTTGAATTACGTCTTCTGACGCTGCGTTGATAAAAGGGAACAATAATTTGACAATAAAATTGATAAAAATAATTTGACAACGCTGCGTTTTGTCCAGAACGCTGCGTTGTAGGCCTACTTCGACTTGACACCACCACAACCACCATCTGGCGTGTCAGTGAGTTCAATTATGAAAGGGAACCGCAGCGTTTTGGCCAAAACGCTGCGTTGTAGGCCGACATCGACAAGACTCCACCACAACCACCATCTGTGCTATCTCTGGTTTAAATATCTAGCCCTGCTTATAAGAACCAACTTTCCGAAAACAAAATATATAACGTTTCATTATATGAATCGTTTATAACGTTTCATTATATAAATCGTTTCCTTACTCTCCGAACGTGCTTTACATATCCAGCATGAGTTTTCGAACAAGATCGTGGTCAATTCGATCAACAAACGAAGATGTCCTAGGTTTAATTGTCGATGATGTTTACACCCGTAATCCAGGTTATTTTACCTTAAATATCTATCATTACGGCCATTTTACAGATTTACCAGGAAGGAGATTTATTTTAGGGCGTTGTACATTGGCGGATTACTGTGATGTAGATGAGTTTAGATTCTATGATATGAGTCTAATCATGCCATATCTGGGGTACGAAAATACAAAGAACATGTGGTTTTATTATAAAAACCCTTATCTTGATCTTGATAGTGGTCTCGAACCGCTAACAAATAATATGGACGTTGGTCGTCTTGTTTCATTCATAAATGAAGAGATAAGAAGTATTGACGTCTACGTCATTGACAGTGAGCTTGGAGCAAAGACTGAAGAAAACTACCCGAAGACCCGGGGGAAATGGGACCCCTCAACCTCTAAGGCATCCAAAAAGTTGTTTTGATTATTTATTATTTTATGAATCTAATGTATTTGTGTGTTTTTAAATATTGGGATTCCTCAACACGGGGGGAAATTAACATTGTTATAATTAAACTTTTAAAATAACGGTTACAATGACAAGGTAGTAAAATGAACTTAGCAACAATACAATTATGGTTCAAAACGACAACGATATATTTGCTCGGCCATATGCCTCCGGTATGCCGCACATGTATCTTTCAAATCGTCGCCCCCATTTAAAGTCTTACCTTCTACCAGTTTATCCATCAACAAGCATGCAGCCACTCCAGAATCCGAACCTAGACTGGTTGAATATTTTGGTAGATAGTCTAAGTTCGAAGTGAATTTCATAATTTTCTCACTCGGGTATCTATACGGTCCGTTGTACCGTCGCCAAAAACGTATGGACGTCAACAGCGCCGTAAAACAAGTACCCATGACATCAAATAATTCAGAATTAAATAATAACGGTGAATACTCTTCTAAGTACCTATGGTTCGTCCAAAACTGAACCATCTCCAAGGTCCGCATGTCGATACGACACAACAACCACTCATTAACGGCACTTACATATACAGGCAAATACACGTACACCACCTCCCAAAAAGGGGGAAATAGTTCATCCGAACCGTTTGCATATCTGGCAACGTTATTTTCGGCTTTATCGTAAATTTCATCCTTAAACTGTGGTGGTACGATCGACCAACGATACCCTGACGGACCATTTTTCTTAACTTTTCCCTGTCTGAGACGCATTATCCTATAAACCCACGCTTCAATGTGCTGTAAAAAATTTAAATAAAATAAAAATTACTTAAAACCCAAAGTAAATATAATAAATTATCAACAAATTACATACCTTCCCCGACAGTTCACCGTTCTCCTGGTATCCAAGGAGAGCACCCCAGAATCGACCGTCGAGCTTCGTGTCATCAAGAAACTTAGAATAACAAAAATGAGTATCGCCGTTGTTGTAGAAACTATAAACGCTCTCCGACCACTTATCGGAGTTCTTGTTTGGAAATACCCACGTCGGTGGATTTCTTTTTTCCTCCACAACTACTTCTTCCACCGCTTCTTGTCTAACAGATGATCCTTCACCGGTTTTTTTTGTTGGCCTCCATTTGGGGTGAATCCACTTTGAAGATTTTGGGGTCGGTTGTGAATGATATTCATCGTCGTTAATCTCGTGACGTTTTGACATCTTTAATGGATTTTATCTTAAAAGGTGTTTACAAATATTAAGTTGAAGGGTGTGAGATGAGAAGAAGGATGAGAAGAAGGATTTTTGAGTTTAAGTGTGTGTGAAAAATGGTGAAGGAAGTTGTAAGTATATAGAAAAAAATTTCTGGGCTATAAAACGCTGCGTTACGCCTAAAACGCAGCGTTGTACACACTAAACCCTAATTACTGATTGACCAATGATTATGTTATGATTATTTTGTTTACTACGCAGCGTTGTGGCCAAAACGCAGCGTTGGAATTTCTGTTCGCATTAATTAAAACCAAAACGCTGCGTTTTATTTAAAACGCAGCGTCCTGGGGTGTTTTAATAGCAGGACCTGTAAAAAATTCACATATAACATTATATTTATCATTTTGTGGATGAATTCGAGTATAATTAAGGGTGGACTGTGAGCTGTATTTCTTTATTCTGAACCAAATTAATATAATATTAACCTTACTCAACAAGCAAAAGGAAATAATATCATTTAAATTTTAAATCATTATTTAAAAATCATCTACAATTAGCAAAATTATTTAAACCAAGTATGTATTAAAAACTTATTGTTTTAAACGTGACTCTGTACTAAAACAAACGTTATGACCCGATTTATTGTGATCCAATCTATCTTTTATGAGTTCAAATACTGTAAAGTATAAGTGTTGTGATTTTAGCCGTTAAAAAAAAATTAAAAGGTTTCTTATTGCATTTTATGTTAGCAATATCTTGATTTTCTTCACACTATTCTAGGTGTTGATCTTCTTAATGAGATGAATAAGCGTCATAAAAAACGAACTATGAGTTGCTTTTGTGAATAGTGTGCTTTGATCCTAGAGATTCATTTTAAAGTTTTGATCATGAAATTTTATCACAGGTTATCGAGTTATTTGAAAAGATTTAGCGGCTTTGATCTAGGCCAACGGATTAGGATACAGCTCGATTGATACATTTGAAAAATAAAAAATGATGAAGTTTTTTTCCTCTTGTTCATGATCTTGGATAACTTGCAAAGACTTGTACAAAAGAAATATCACATTACATATGAACTGGAAACTACTTTATTTGACATTGGTACGCATTTCTTGTTGCAACATATATCTATATATATTCGGAAGATTTTTTTCCACTATGAAGTATGACGTCTGATTTACGTAGCAACATGGTTGATGTTTCTTTACAGATTCATGTTTTCGATACGAAACTTAAAACTCTTAATCACTTAAAAAAGAGAAGTTATTTTTCACAGAATTAATACCTCTAGGACTGCAGGAATGAAAAAGATAGAAAATGTGGTTAAGTTTATATCCATTTATTCTTATCACCCTATAGCAACTGTACTTCTTTGGATCATCTATATATGATGACTACAACAGTATAGTTTTCTAAAATAAGATACATGCCTGCATCTTAGATCAGATTAAGAAATCTAATAATAACATTATTTTAACACGAAAAAGATTTTAAAGAAGTATATTTTACATCATAAAAATAGAATTTAAAGAGAAAAAACTTTAAAATAAATGATAGCGTGCAGTGGTGTCTTTTCAAGAGCCTTGGTTGACAATGAAATTAAATGTCGTTCCAGATTTAGTAACCGGAAACCTACAAATTGTTTTCTTTCGTTATGACTTTTTACTTTCACAGGTGTCGTCATTAGAGAAGCCTGACATCGTCCCAAAATTTGAGTGTAATGATTAAAGAGAAAGCTACGACATGATTGTTAGATAAAGGAATATTCAATTTGAAAATAACCAAAATTGGTAGATATTTAACACTCTTTACTACGAAAAGGTCGAGAACTGTTAGTCTAGTTGGTTGAATCGTTTGCGGTTTAATGTTACGGCTAGCCGTCATGACTTGGATTGAGATGCAACTTTTTTCGCCATTTGACGTCATGTTTAATTAAAAAAAATTACCCAATAAAATAGATAACCATTACACTTTTTTACACAAAAAAAAACTTTTCTCTACTCATATTTTTCTACTCTAAATGAATCCTACAAAGAAAAAAGAAAAAATGAACTTTAATAATACAAGTTTTAACATGTTGGCGGATAATAATACGAGTTTTGTAATTTCCTCACAATAATACGAGTTTTCTGGGTATTAGATTCTAATGATACACCGTTAGTTTTTTTACTAACGGTGTTAGTCTGTTGCCTACGTGGCAGCTGACGTGGAATGTTTTCCTCCTACATGGCACCTGACGTGGCACCTGCCACGTAGGCAACAGACTAACACCGTTAGTAAAAAAACTAACGGTCTATCATTAGAATCCAATACTCACAAAACTCGTATTATTATGAGAAAATTTCAAAACTCGTATTATTATCCGCCAACAAGATAAAACTTGTATTATTAATATCAACATAATCCATACATTCATTAAACATGCCAATTCAAAAAGGCCCATGTCAATTTGTATTTTCACAATCTGACTTCAACCATTTTAACAATTGTCATACCACTTATATGAAAATCAACATTTTCGTATCTCAAGACGCCTTGAAGAAGAATCATATGAGGAGGAACAAAAAGAAGCAGAGGAAGAAGATGAAGAAGAAGAACTGAAGGTAGAAGAAGTTCCAAAAACGGGCGAGTCGTACGACTATAAATAGTCAGGAGGAAGTCGCTTTGCAAAGGCTTGGGTTCATATGTCCGAAGACCAAGTCGTCGGAGATCATTAAAAATCCAACTCGTTTTAGAGGCAGGTGCTTGAACAGTTCAATCAATCGGTTGGTGGAAGTAACGGAACGACTCACCAACTAAACTCAAAATGGATCAAAATGGATAAAAAGATTAACAACTTCGGCGATATATAGCGGCAAAATATGGATGGTCTATGCAACTTTTAGTTTTTTATTTAACGTAATCTTTTTAAATTAATGTGTTTTTTATTTAATGTTTTTTTTAATTAATAGATTTTTTTTTTTCAATTAATGTATTGTTTTAGTTTGTGGCTAGTTTGAATCCCACACATCCTCCTCTTAGCTAGGCTACTTTGAAGCTTTAAGGAGTAAAAATAAAATGGCATGATGTAATTGGATTGAGTTTCAAGGGTGATACTTTCACCCCCTAGAGTAAGGGTCCCTATGAGTTAAATACCTAACAATAATTTAATAGTAGATTAGGGTTACTTATGTTTACCATTAAAAAATGAAAAAAATTAAGTAACTAAAGTTAAACGTTTATCATTGTAGCATTGTCTTAATGGTATCGGTGTTGTTTGGAGTTTGGGGAAACTCAGGTTCAAACCTCACTGTTCGCAAGGGATTGATGACCAAGGGCAACCTTGGTTCGAGTCATGATGCTGACCGGTTTTACCCAGTGCGCAAGTTACTCCAGATAGTTCTGCTATTGTGGAGGCTTGCAACTGTCTATGCTTGGGTTGAAACCTACGGGTTTCAACGTAGGTCCCATGTGGGCATGCTAGACAGTCGCATGGTTTTCCCGGGGAACGTCCATATGCCCCCACTCGACCCCAGCTGAGGCACGGTTAGGACACTCATGTCTGGCTGTCTGTGGGGTGGACCCTCATCTCCTCCTCTACGGAGGTAGGATAGATGCGCGATGTCCTAACCCATCCTGACCAACATCGCCGTTCTAAAAAAAAAGTTAAACGTTTATTTTA
>JBCNJP010014744.1:0-10562 GCA_039602395.1 Deinandra increscens subsp. villosa | reverse complement strand
TTAGTGTATCTATTGGAGCATCAAATTGAGCAAGCGATACGCTTGCCAAACCAAACGCATTGCCTAGTTTGATAAACGTTCCAAACGATACGCTTGGAACTCAAATCTAAAGTTTTGCTATTTTTCTTACTTTTTAGGGTCTTGTTGTGGGTTGGAATGTAGTATGCTAATAATACTAATATGTTACTGGTGTTAATGGCAGGTAAGTGAATAGGTGAAGCGGGTCATGATTGTGCAAGAAGCTCATGGAACCGAGCACCAATCTTATTTTGCCAAGTCTATGTTTTATATATATATATATATATATATATATATATATATATATAGTTGTGTCAAGCTCTAGTGCATACTCTAATAAGATAGCGCAATTAATTGGTTAACACGTTTTGTTAAATGATGTAAACTACTCGATTGTAAGTAATGAAATTAAAATTTTCTGAATCGTAATTCTGTGTAGCCAAATTTGTTATAATAACAGGTAGGGTGTTACAAGTTAGTATCAGAGTCGAGATTTGAGGGATTCAAGTTTCGTGGGGCACTTGAATTCAAACCAAGTGCTCGTGGTATGAAAGGGTGTTCGGTTCCAGGCTCCATCGTGTGACCCGGTAAGTAGTTAAATACTTGTTCTTGATGTAATTAACACTATGACTTAATGATTGCAATGTGATGACTGCGAATAGTGGATGAAATCTAATGAAGTTGATTTAAAATATAGAATGAAGGTTCAACCACAATGGGGGTTACTTAAAACACCTTGCATGCATGTGTAGATGATAATAGTCCAAGGGGGCCAGAGAGGTGAATGTTATTGGTTAATTGAATGCGCTTCCTCCATGTAGGAAAAGTATTTTGATGTAAGGGGAAAAGTCCTAATTGTGTGAACACTTAGGAATGAGGTGTAAATGATATACGAAATGCGATGTAAATTTCTATTTGTAATGGAAAATAGAGTAATATTGTTGGAAGGTTTAACCTGAAGGATGAATGAATTTTTACGAAGTTTAATAATCGATTGTATATTTTCAGTTTGCAATGTCAACTGAAGATCATCCAGGTGGGGCCCTTACAGGGGTGAAGGATCAAAATACGATCGTACACGATATCAGTCACACGAGAGGTTGTGGAATAACGTCTCGTTGATGATTCAAGGAAGAGATAATCAATGTAAACTGTGAAAAATGATAAACACTTACTTGTATATGATTAAATGTTGCAGAATTCGTATTAGAACAACCAAAGAAACCAAAACTGGGTTGAGTAGAATTGTATATGATTAAATGCTGCAGAATTCGTATTAGAACAACCAAAGAAACCAAAACTGGGTTGAGTAGAACTAGAATCAACAACAAAACATGTAGGTAATGATTTTCTTATATAAAGTTCGCAAATCATCACCTCCTCAACCCTAAATTCGACTAGGCCCCCAGCTGGCCCACTAAACCCTTTACAAACACTAATAGAGCCCACTATTAATTACAATGAAAGACCAAAGACACTGTTAACAAAAACTAATGCGTAAGCCTAAAATAATCCTTTACAATCTTCCCCTAGGCTTACGACATTAGTGCTTCACGGCAAGCTAAAATCGAATGTATGCTTCTCTTTGGACTCCCACCACTTATTTTGCACGATCGACATTGCAGCCATAGAGAAAGCAGTTATATAATCATCATCTTCCTCGTTATTAGTGATTCGAGAAATAGGAGTAGTAGCGAGGATCTTGATGTCATTTTCACCAAACCTGATTAGATCCATTTTATCATAGAATCTGTAGTCAAAACCTTCACACACAACCGCAACTTCACCAGTAGTTGGATCATAATGCCATGACTTAAAGAACTTCACCAGGGTTCCATCATCAATACTATCTTGCAGTGGAATCACCTTAGCTTTTAAGGTAGGTGGCCAAAAGAGTTCCCTTTTTTCTTCTCCAGTCACGGGGTCCTTTTTGATAATGACCTTGTCTTTAGCAACTTTGAAGTCCTTGAATCCATTCTTTGAAGCCTTTCTCAGAACATCACCAACATAATTACCATCAGAACATCCTGACCAGTTGATAAAAGGAGCTTCCAAAAGGGCATTCAAATCAACCATGGTCCATGAGTGAAATTAATTAATGTATGTATAGTATTCCACGTGACTGTGCCCCTTGCGCAGAACTACAAACAATTTCTTGAGATTATCATAATGCCAGGCCCGGATGCCGTTTCTTATTCCTTTCTTGTCATACTAACCTTTACCTAATTGGAGTGATTATTGAGGTGGTGGAGTTTGTAGCTCTCTAAACCAATTTGTAGAATCTGTTGGTCGCGGAGCAATCATGTTTGCACATTTTAGACTTTCCTCCTCAGTCTTCCTCATTTCTTCAATAAGCTGATCATTCTCAAATAATTCATTAAAAGTTTACATTTTCAAGCCCAGCAAAGTCACCGGCATCATTTGGTAGGGCAGGAAAATCCTTCTCAAAGTCAAACTCAAGATTGGGAGAGGAAGATCCAGCAACAGAACTCACACCTTCTTTTGGACCAGAAGCTGATCCCCCAATATCAGGAATGTTCATACCAACAAACACTTTACCCATCTTTGTCTTCACATCAGCCAATAATATTGATAAATAGCCAATCTGCGTATTAACTTTAGTCTGAAAATCAGCTTGTTTTTTGGCCTCTTTTTTTTGCCTTTTGATTTCTTCTTCTTGAGCAGAGAGCAGTGTACGGATTAACTCTGATTTGATGACATTCTGCTTCTCCAATTCTATAACTCTCAGTTGTAAGTCACGTATGGCTATAGACTCAACAGTCTCTAGTTCCTTTCCCTTTCCGGAGCCCAAAACATTCACAGGTTCAGTTGCAACATGGGTTGTAATAGGAGCTTGTACAGTGTGAGTAGTAGCTTCTCTAGACGAACTACTTTCAGGTTGTGGTCTGGGATCAAGATTTCTTCTTCTTTTCAAGGGTCTTGGTTGTTTTAACGACTACATTAGCTTCAGCATCAGGAGACACATTTACAGAGACAGGATTTTCAAGAGGAGGAATCTCAGAAACCTGTTGCATAGATTCATCATGATCTCCTTCAAGGATTTTATTAGATTCAGTTTCAGAATCAATTACGTCAACTTCTTCAACAACAGGAGAGAGCTGCCTCACAGTATGTTCCTTGGCCACCATTGCCTGAGCTCTCATAGGAATGGGAATAGGAAGATCAAAAGTACTATTAGCAAATACACCAAATTAATTTCCGATTGGAGCACTTATCGTTCCTGGTTTTGGAGGAGGATTAATCAGATGAAATACATCCATTCCCATTCGCTTTAGATAAAGTAAATCATTAGATTTTTCAAGCTGTGGGTACTTATCATCCAAAATCATTTGTACGAACCGAGACACAACAGGAAATTTATCTTTCTTCCTGATTGCAATATCCTGCATATTTTTAAGCATCATTCTAGAAAAATTGAACTTCCATTCTTTCGCCAGTGCAACAAATGCAGCAGTATGTTGCTGATTGAGTTCATTAATGCTGCTCTTTTTAGCAATAATACATCTTTGAAGATAATGAACCGGCATTTTCCATAAAATAGGAGTGTTTTTCTTCATAGTTCTATTAGCCATCTCCGTATAACCCATCTCATTCAGTACATTCAACATAGTAGACTTTGGATACTCAATGGGATCATCAGGTAAATCATTGAAAGTTAAAGCTTTACAAATATCTGCCTCTGTGTTCACAATTTCAGTATCCTGAATTCTTGCAACAAGAGCAGTTTTATCTCGACTCACAGTAGTTGTAGACCAAAAATCACGAACCATTATCTTACACACAGTTGGAGTGGCTCTCAGTGCAGAATTAAGATAGCTTTTATTGAGTCCAGCAATTAGTGAGCCAAATAGCTCTTGATTGTCCGCTAGTGGAGGTATCATGAATGCCACAATATTGAGATCTGGCACGAACTCCAATTCACTACACAAGCGAAACAACACAAAAGCGAGTTTAAAAACCTCATAATTCAACAGCTCAAATGAATCGTGAATACAAAGACGCAGAGTACACTTAGGACCAGAGTACACTTGGGAACGCGAGGATCAAATGCGCCGAAAGTATCCATGTCTGTTTTGGAACGTCGCATCCACCAATAACCAAAATTGAATTTCGGGATGAAATTCTTCTAACTGGGGGAGAATGTGACACCCGGTCCAAAAATCAGGTCAAACTCTCTCCGTTGACTTTTGTTAACTTTTATTATGTGATAATTATGTGATTACTGTTTTTAAACTGCATGATTAACTACGTTTAGTTAAATGATTAACTGATTTAAATTTCGCGTTAAATAACTGTGAAATATGAACGTTTCATATTATTATTAATGGAACTTTAATAACAAGAAATTAAATATAAAATTTGATATTTTATATTTTATCAAACTTATTCAAACCGTTAAAACGTTTCATGAACTCAAAATGTAATCAAAAGCATTACGTTGTCAAGACTTAGCCAAACGAGTAACTCATTTCACCTATTGGGCCCGGTAAGCCTAATAAGCCCAAAAATGACCGGATCAACCCAAATAATCAATGAAATTTAATATATATGAAAACTAGGAAATAAAAGTAAAATAGTAGATTGTTTATTTGTTTATACTACATTTACAATTAAGTAATAAAATTATAATTCAAAGTAAATAAGAGATTTTTAATGTATCTTGGTTTATCAAAAAAAAAATCTAATTGAATAAAAGGTAAACAAGAAAATAAATAAAGAACACCATTTTGATAAATACTTTTTTTTGAAGGATCACTGTATTGGTAAATACTTTTTCCATCAACTCCATTTTGGTAGAAGAAAACTTAACTTTCGCCCTCAGTATTTATATAGAATATTGAATACTAATAATCCCAGTTATTGTCTATTGGGTGATATTAATCTGTATTTATTTTTTCCCCAGAGTAAACCAGTTTTAATCATGTTGGAAATAAACAAACCGCCATTAAAATGAAACTAACTCTATTAAAAAATTCTGATGATTGGCATTACGGTGGTGTTTTATGTATCATGTTTTTTATGACTGACCTCAAACAATAAAGTTTTTTTTGGGATTTTTGTATGTTTTGATGTTATAAAGAAAAAAAATTTAGGACTTTTGTAGTTTTTAATCATGATTGGTTGTTTTTTAAAAACATTTATTCACATACATCAAAAACATGCCACATAAGATACCACTATAATGTTCAATCATCAAAAAGTAAATATTTTTTAACAAAGTTAGTTTCATTTTAACGGCAGTCTATTTATTTCCAACATGCATTACTAAAATTATTGTTTGGTGAGAAGATTAATATCGGATAATGGTGATTATTAAAATCCAATATTCCTAGTTATAATACTCTTACCTTGAATCTTTGGACTGTTAGCTTGAATCTCATAGGATAAAGGTGTATCAGTTAGTTTTTGTTTTAACTAATTAATATAAAAGGTCATTAAATAACATTGGAATTTTGGTTTTGAATAGTAAAACATGGTTGATGGCTTTTGAAAAAGAGAGTAATTTCCACATCACTGGATCTAACCGGTTGGAAACCATACAACCAAGTAGAATTAAACTTTTTGATATTAATGTTAATGTATAGTAAACAATATTACGTTGTGATTTACATTTTATGTTTCTAATTTAGATTCGATTAACAATGAAGTGGGTATGTTTTAATTATCAATTTTGACTATTCTTGAAGTCAAACTTGTATTTTATATGCATTGTAAGTGGTACATCTTGTGTTTCTGAAGTGAGAACATTCGTAAATTGACGTCTGATGTATAACTATTAGCGCTGATGTTAATGATTATTACACTAATTCAAGTGTTTATTACACTGATGTTAATTGAAAGGTATTTTTTTATAGCGGCTTTATTAACACCAAAATAAGCCAAAAATCAACACTAGCAAGGAGCTAATACACGGCGACAAACACCCATTACACCATACAAAAAAATTTCCAATTTTTGATGCATATTTGGGTCGTCGTGTGAAGTAATCAAATAAGACGATGTTGCAAGGATGCTACTACACAAACTGGGTCCAAACTGACACGAACCAGTGTCATCCGAACTGCTAGTTCGGATGGGTTCGGATCAGACGAATTGCCAGTTCGTCTGAGTTCATATAGCAGCAGTATATATAGGCTTGTTGCATTATAACTCATTAGTAATTGAGAGAGAACTTTGAGAGACCAGATCTTAACTATGTGTTTTTAGTGTGTTTCTCTGTTTGAGCTGATTAGAGAATTTCTAATTGAGTCTTTGTTGATTTCAATTAAACAAACTTTTATTTACATCTTGTTCTCTCGTATACGATCAAACAAACCTCTAGTAAGATCCGTTTCACGGTTTTACACCAATAATTCACCTTTTTACATATATTTTCACACTAAAGCTTAATCCAATACCTTATGTCAAATGACTTTGTTAACCGAAGGCTCTGTACCCCGAAATATTACCTCATTGCGTTCTTTCCATTGGCTCTAACAAGTCGTAAGGATGATACCGTGTATGAGCTCTTTCTTCTCCCCTTTGATGCTTCTCTCCTTGTAAACCTTCAACACTTCATCCAAAGAAAAGGAAATAATATCTAGTATCTTAAGCCAACCTATTAGCCATTTCCACACCACGGTTGCAAACCCACACATCATAAATAAGTGTGCTACCGACTCGTTACTATCATTACATAGCCGGCAAGAGTTAGATTCAATGAATATTCCCCGCTTTCTCAACGCATCCATAGTTGGGATTCTATCCCGTTGTGTCCGCCACACGAACACATTAACTTTGCAAGGAACAAACCGAACCCATTCAAGTATAAACACAGCTGGCTTTCCTCTCTCACATTCAGCAAACTCCTCACCACCTTGCCCGAGAACTCCATGTTGTTCCCAAGCTCACATCTCCACCCGCCATGCACCTAGACCATTACTTGCTCCATATTGACATTTCTCTTTTCTAGTTCCTAATTTGTCGCCATAACATTCTTCCACACCCCAGTTATGAATTGCTTCCATGGGAAGAACTCCTCCCTCCGAGTAACAGTATGTATCGCCAAGATCACTTGATGCCACAACCCTCAATCGTCCCTTTTCACCTGCCACAACCATTTACTCAGGAGACTAAGGTTGAAGTCCTCCAATCTGACCAAACCTAGCTGCCCCCCCCCCCCCTATCGTTATTAGGTTTACATATATCATTCTTATTAACCCAGTGAATTTTTTTGGAGTACCCAGACCCACCCCACATTAACCGAAATCTAATATTGTCTAACACCTCGATCACTCTATTGGGGGCTTTATATAGAGAGAAAAGTAAGTCGGAATGATATTGAGAACACTGTTCACAAGGATAAGGCGACCATTAAAAGAGAGAGTCTTGGCCTTACAACGAGGTAGGCATTTTTCGAAAGTCTCCACGATACATTGCCAATACCATTTTCTATTCATATTTGTGCTGTAACATCCCGAGTTCGTTTTTGCTTTTATATTGTTAATTATTTGCGGGTTGGTTGGGTTAAAGCTCTTAGTAGTTAACTCGATAACTTTAGTGAAAGAGTACTAGATACTAAGTTATGTGGTGGCTAATAAAATTTAATGAAAGTTAAAGGACCATTAGTATAAGTTTTTATTTAAGGACAGAATTAACTTGATCATAAAACTTAAAAGGGGTGTGATGTAAAATGTTTAATAAAAGAAAATTTTCGCCTGGGAATTTTCCCAGATGCGTGGGTCACGAACCAGAGAAAGGAAGGGGAGGAAAAACCAAGGTTTTGCTTGAATCACCTAAATCTAGTGTGTTGGAGGAAGAATTTGGAGTTGGAAGTCAAAATTGGGGGCTATGAAGTCATTTAGATCATGAATTTGTCATCTCATCCTGAGCTCTTGTCCATGTAAGTGTTTATCTTGATGTGGTGATTTTATAAATCTTAATCGAAGGTTAAAATTAATGAAAGAAACTAGTTTAGTATGTGTTTATATGCTCATCCTATGCTTGTGTTTAGGTTGTATGAGTGAAATTGTATGTAATTACTAGAGGTTGCAATGGGGGTCTAAACCCAACTCATGGGAATCAAATTCCATGGGGGTTGGGAGATGGGGTTGACTATTCTAACCATAGGGAACCTTATTTGTATAAAAAATGACAAATTATTAATAATTATGAAATTTGAATGCTTGAAATCAAAGGTGGGCTGGAATGGTAGTCTAGAGATTGTACATTAGCAAGAACAATATGAACGACTGCAAGGTGTTTGTGGAAATGCCTAAAAAAATTGAATGATAGTTTAGGTTGATTGAATCAATTAAATTGGTGTGGTTATATTGTATATGTGAAGTTTGATGGTTGAAGGGGTTAATCTATGTAACGATGTGATATTAGGTGAAGCAGTAGGGAGCTCAACGCAGCATCATGAAGGAAAAGATAAAGCTTGATTTTTGAGATAACATAGGATGTTAATTTAAATGTATAGGATTTTGAAGTATGTCATAATTCCTATTTAGAAATAATTGTGTGTGAAGATGAATTTTATGTGAAGGAAATCCATTTATAGATTTATCCCTGACTGAAATTAAAATCTAAATGAACTGAATGACATGTTTGTGTTGGAAGAAAATGAACCAGTATGGGTTAAGGTGAAAATTGATGTAATCCAAGAGATCTTGGATTTGAATTTGGTTAGAAATAACCAAACTTATGATTGCACTTTTGGGTGAGAGTGTTATCTTGGCACAAGTCACTTGTGCCAAGAGGAGGTTGTAAATTCTAAAATGAAATGAAGCATGGTAGAAATTGGAATGTGTAAATTGTGCTTATGTAATGTCTTATAGTGGAATAACTTATGTGTTGCATGTGAGGTATTGCCATTATGGGTAAGGAACTCTATTGAACCGGTAGAAGTCAAAGAATCGGATATTTCATAAGAATAGGGCTAAACAGGTCAACAGGTTGGGATTCTAAATTCTAATGATATTTTTCTAATTACAGAGTCATGAATGTTGTTGTTTTGTGCATTTGCTTTCTTCTGAATGTAGGATTTAAAAGTAGTAGAAAGTGACTTGAATGGATGTTGTAAGGAGAACTGTCACACCCCCAATTAACCACTAACGGAGTTTATACCGTTAAGGGGTGCGAGCAAACCAGGACCACAACCATTAGTTACAAATACTAAACGAATCAGAGTAAAGTCCAAATGTTCATAATAAAAATAGTTTAAAAGTACGCAGCGGAATAAAAACATAAGTCTCTCAGCACTAACCACGTGCTTTAATTACAAAACATAAATTGTCGTTAAATTCCCGAATTTAGTTTAAAATAAAAGTAAGTATCTTCTTGTGCCATGCCAACCTCCAGTGGATACTCTTCAACGATCTGCAAAAGTGAAAACCACACAAGTGTCAACCTAACGGTTGGTGAGTTCACGGTGGGCATGACATGCATTGGCCCGGTCTCATAATCGTATTCATCAACATATAAATAAGTAATAGATTTGCAAAACATTGCCAAGTGTTGAATTACCGAATATGCACTAGTTAAGTAAAAGTTAAAGCGGTCAACCGATATCGCGGGTAGCTAATCCGGTTTCCATGCACTAAGGAGGTCGTACTAGGGCTGAAAGCTGACGTAACAGAGTTCGGCATTTGCCGATGGTTGGTGCCTCCAGTTGTGTCCCATTTGGGAGGCCCACAACTAAAACAGGCTGATATTGAACTCCGTTCGGCCTCCAGCCGGTTGGTTACACATTTGTGTACCGCGGAGCAGGGTTTGTCAAACCCTCAGTAGATCTACCCAACATCCCCTCGCTTCTCAGATCAACAGTACTAAATTGAGGACTTTTAAGTTTTTAAGGCATCCTTAGAAATCATGTGATATCATTTGGTTTAGACTTTAACCTACACTAGTCATATTAAAACGTTTATTCTGGATTTCATCTGAAATCCCAAAAAGAGTTTAAGTGTCAAAATGGTTGTTTCCGGATTTCATTCGAAACCCCAAGGATGGACAGTTGCAAGTGCTCCCATAAAACACTCCAACTTCCATAACAGGTATCTCATTTGGTAATACCTCAAAATGTCAGCGTTGTTTTTCGTTAAGTTCATTCGTTGTGTCCCAAACGGGCTCACAATTAAAGGGTTAGTGAAACTCACCTTAGGTTGCTCAGCTACACTTGCTAATTAATCCAAATATTGCTTAACGAAGACCTATGAACACGTTTAGGTCTTAAGTATTAGTTTTGTGTCTAATCATTAACTTATCGTCACTATGGCCCATAACATAGCACGTTGGAACTACGACACGACATAACGACACACGACACCGATGGTTGATCATAAACAAGGGTTCACATATTACAGAAATCAAAGCATGTTTCATCATAGCATAATCATACAAGTCATGGCATAACATTTAAATAAGTTGCACAAGTTTGGGTTTAGTCTGGCGAAACTGCTGGAGAAACTGCTGGAGAAACTGCTGGAGAAACTGGCAGTTTCGCTAGGAACTGGTTGAACTTTCGTTCAGGGACAAGGTCTATG
>JBCNJP010014743.1:0-10565 GCA_039602395.1 Deinandra increscens subsp. villosa | reverse complement strand
TCTATATATATATATATACTAGTTTTTGATACCCGTGCGATGCACGGGTGGATTTTAAAAAAATAAATCCAAATTTAAAATATTATAATGCTCTAAAGATTTTATAGAGTAAACAGTGTTATATTTTGATACCCGTGCGTAAACACTGTTATATTTTGGTGCAATTTTGCATAACCCCTTTATATTTAACATACAATGATTTCATCACTTCGGTTACAAATTTGTAGATCGAACACCATGTTTGGTAAATCAAATCAAACAAATTCTAACATTGATATATTAACATCCAAAAATCATATGAAACACAAAAAATGCTTAGTTTATTAAAATGAGTAAACGTTGCAAAACTCGTGTCAAAAAACAGGACAGTGATGTTGGGACATAAAATTTGCAACATTTGTCACTACTTGAGCTGGGAAAACGTTCAAAACTTCTATGGTAGTAATTTTCAATCAATGAACCTCGACAATTAACCCTCTCCAATGTTGATTAGCTAAAAGAATGCATTGAAACAATCTAAGGAAAAAAAAACAAATCCCAACCGTAAAGCTTCCTTATCATTTGGCCACATGTGCAATTTGAACCATTGTCAACAAAGTAGAACATGCAATTTGACTAATTACAAAATGCACCATATAGTCTACAAAAGGAATCTTTTACCTTAATTGTTGCAATCTGGCTTGTTACCCATAAAAAATGGTGTGAATAATTCCATAAGTTATATCTTTTCTGCCTCAAAAGATCTTCCTGTACATAAGCCAAAATTTTATCATAAACCATTTAGAAAAGTTTCTTAAACAGATGTTAAATAATAATATGTTTGTAATGTATAAAGGTAATCCTGATATGGCTGCATAACAAACAATCAAAGAGACAAAAAAAAGGTACAAACAGGATAGCATCTCAGACATTGTTTCAGTTTACTCATTGCATCTCAGTTTACCCTCAGGCCTCAGCTCATGGCTATTAATTAATTAATTACCATATATGGATAATAAAGATACATTACACCACACTATCATTGATGTATCATTATGGCTGTTGAGATTACAATAGGTATGCTGATGTTGTGGCATCAAGGATCATCATAAAAGGTTGTGGATAAGGAAAATACAAAAAGCCTTTGTTATATGCTCAACATATGTGACTGTGAACATGGTTTTCTTTTAATAAACCCATGTTATATGACACTTGCAAAACAATAATCTGTATTTCATAGTAAATGGCTGAGCAAAAACACTCGACATGTAATATGCATATTTCAAGACGTTTGTGTTTAGTCTGAGCTTATCTTTTTGTGTTAATCGATATTGGTTTTTTTTTTGTGGACTGGAGTTCCTGGGCGTGTCACATGTAAACTTTTTTTGATGTTTATTACTGGCACGCTACTAACATTTCACATTTAATTTCTTTCAGAATATCCCTTTTCCACCGAACATGTCTTAAGATTGGTCAATGTGTATGACCAAAATGTGAAGTTAGTTGTTGGTAAGCCAATCTGTTTATTAATTTATTATTGTAATTAATTGAATCGTTGGAGATGAATGATACTTTAGTTGCTAAAATTATTGAAATTAATTATCAATCATTTCTTAAAAAAAGTATGCCAAATATGATATGAATTTGAAAGAAAGGAAATTACAAATCTGCAAGAAATATGAAAATGAATATAATATTTATAAATGATAATCTTACACTTCAAAAAATGTAGACAACTTTTCAAGAAGTTGATATAAGTAAAAGTAGGGAAAAGCCTTTGCTTCATTTAGTTATTAGAGAAATGAAGTTAATGCAAGTAAAAGTAAAAGAAAAGCCCTTGTTTCATGTAAATCCATTCACTCTTTTCAAAGATAATCAAAACTTAGGATCTTAAAGGACAATAATATTGGATCTGTTGCTTTTTTTAACAATCCGTGAATCCTAAATGTTCAGTTGATTTGTCTCTAGGAATAAATAAACTTGAAAGAGCTTCAATTTGATGATGATCCAAATCATTAAAAGTACTTAATTCATTAAAATCAGGACCTCTGTAGGCATGAGATTTTTAAAAGGAAAAGCTACAACTTGCTGACTCTTTTAGTGTGTAGGCTCATATCATTGTAATCTATGGCTGCAAAATTGAATCTTGTAAGTTTTGTTTGCCTTTGATTACACCTACAAAAGTAGAGCAGTTTGTATTGGGTCAGATTCAGTGGACGTAATATAAGCAAAAGTCATTTGGTGTAGAAGATGCCCAACCACACTATTAAGCTTGGGATTGTTACAAATACCTATCTCCTTTTTTTTCCATGTCCACAACCTGATTCATACATAGTATTGGTCAATAGGATACAAATGAACATGTCAAAATATACTCACAGGTTATCAAATCAAGGAGTAACCAAAAGGGTGGCTAAAGCAAGTTGAAATAGAAAATAAATGAGAGAGATGAGGCTAATTAAACAATAACACAATCAATTTATGCTAATGACCAACATGAATTGACTTGTACATAAGAAATAATTTTCATTGAAACTGTTAAGCATTTACCAAATGATGAATTGACTTGTACAGGAATTGCAATCTTTCCCAGCCATCGATTTGAATAATCAATTTGAAGAATCAAAAGTACCTAGAAAAAATATCAAACAACATGTAGTTCAAAATCCAACATTAAAATTAGATATTCAGTTACGGATTTCATCATTAGCACACTAAGAAAACGGATTTCGAAACTTTAGTTAATGCAATGACGATAACAAACATTAAAAGACGGAGATGAATGATTTGATGATGATGAAGGGTGAACAATCGCAAGTTAATTCCGCCCTCGACATCGCCATTTTGCTTGATGATTTGAATATATATAAACTGGTTGATTGATGTTGTTGACGGCAACGAAGATGAACTGTGTCTTCAAGAGCAGCAGCGAAGCTTCGCTCGATTGATGTAATTGACGACGATGGAGATTCAAGATCAGCAGCGGAGCTTCTTTTTGGCGAATGAGGGAATGTGAAACGCAATTAGGGTTTGTATATTCCTTTGGATCAGCCGTTTTGTTATTTGCGTATGAGAAGGGATGAATCGATCCAAAGCAGAACCCTATGTTTACCGGGTTATAAACGATAGCTATGCCGTAAATACCAAGAGTGAATGATTTGGCGACGATGAAGATGATTGCGTACCTGTTCCTTTGATGCTCGATTAGAGAAGCTTGCGATCGAGCAGTTGTCGATTGCAGAGAGATTGAAAAAGGGACGACGATTAATCAAGACTGTGGCAGAGCTTTTCGATTGTGATGATTAAAATGAGGCACCGAATTAGGGTTTAGTGTTTATACGGTTTTGAAAACGTGGGTCGATTTTAACAAAAGATCCGTGAATTATTAAGGGGGGTTATTTGAGCGGGAATTTGATTGTGAGGATGGTATGTGGTGATGCCATGTGGCATCCAATCTTTTGGTATATATATTATATAGATATATATATATATATATATATATATATATATAATCATTGGTTAGATATAATTAAATGATTTTACATTGTTCCTTAAAAATTATTTTTATCAAAGTTATAATTAAACACATACAAGGGTAAGGTTGAAATAAAAACCACTTTTATTTTATAAACTTAAAAGATAATGTAAAAAGCATTAAAATTTAATTAAATGAAGGCTATTTAGGTAATTTTTGTGTTTCTTCTTCTTTTTTCTTCATGTCTATACACATGATAGCCACCTAATGACATAAAAATAACTAAAAACTAAAAAATATCATTTTTTTTGTTTGTCCGACTATGTTGCATAACATAGTCGGACATACAAAATGAAAAAAACAAAAAAAACTTTTTTTTAAGTAATCAGGTGGATATTGGTGGATATACGTGAAATTAAATTAAAAAAATAACAAATTATCCAAAAACACCTTCATTTGATATGATTTTCTTTGGTTTGTACAAGTTTGTACAATAGATAATGGTTTGTATATAAACTTTACTCATACATACAATGTATAATGTATACATATATATTTATTTTAATTATCTTGTGTGTGTCGTCATTCTTTAAAATTAAAAAAAATACCCTTAGAATTCATTTTTTTATAAACATGAATAAATAGTATTAAAACTAATTAAACATTGCAATAAAACATAAATTCATGCGGGCATGTCACTTGAGTTTTCTTTGTTGTAAAAGTCAACTTATTGACTATTTCTCAATTATTGGAAGAATGAGGGATTATTACATTCTTTTTCATTATTATACTTCAGAAATGAACCTCGTACGAACTTCACATGAATTTTCTAACCCGTTAAACTTAATAAAAACGGCAAGGAATCGGTATAAATAGAGCTTCAAAATCCTCTAAACATGCCTACAAGTTTTAACATGTTCATAGTAATGAAGTCTAAGCTCTCTTTTCCTTTTTCATGTCTTCTATTTCTTTTTCTCTTTGTTCTACCCGTCTTTTCCCATTTTGAGTACCCTCATTTACAACCATATGAGCTACTAAATAACGGCACGCATCCATCGCCTTTCGGGTTTCTTAAAAACATGCAAGGTTGTCGTAAGGGCGAGAAAGTACAAGGCATCGCCGGCCTTAAACGCTATCTTCAGTGGCGGAACTAGACATTTTTATTTAGAGGGTCAACTTAATCAAAGGCCGAACTAGATTTTATTAATCCAAAAGAGGGATAAGTCGCCTTGGTGATACATCGTTATTTTTCAACCAAAAAGTTATAAGTTCAAATAATGATAATTGATACCATTACAAATATCACTTCTTTTTTTCAAATTAAAAATCATTAAACAAATAAGGTCAATCATAAAAAATTACATTTTTAAATATACAAAAAAAATAATAACGTATTTTAACCTAAATTTAAATAATACAAATAGAAAACATACATACCGTAACATAATAAATAACATATAAGAAGATAACCTTTTATAAAATGGTGACATCTTAGTTATAAAGTTTTGTGAGTTTAAATCTTACAATAACTTATTATCTTAGTATAGAGATGACGGTATGTGTTTTCCTTCTATAGTTTATATATAATTACAAAAATTTAAAAATAAATAAAACATAATAAAAAGATAACTTCTCCGAAAATAAACAAAAAATACAATAAAACTTTTATTATAATAATAAACCTTAATTCGGTTTAAATTGACCGAATGAAAACCTATAGATAGGTCTGCAAGCTATCACATCTTTTATATTATTAAATAGTTTATTTATTTATTTTTATCAACTCTTTTCTTCATCATCTTCTTGGCCCATCCTTTCATAACAGACGAATACATCGCCGGAAAACTTTCATTTTTTCTATCTTTCTTCTTCCATCTTTCATTGCTGGAACTCCACAACTCCATAACAGAAAATTTAGGGGGTCATATTAGATAAAACTCTTTGTTAAACACCTTGTTTATCAGGAAAGTTGCTTCGTCGGAGGGTTCGCCGGAGGGTCAACGGACCCCCCGGACCCTCCCGTGGTTCCGCCGTTGGCTATCTTAGTCATTTTGGATACCTAAACTACCAAAACAATGTTACAAATCCTAAAGAAGATCATTTTGATGAGGAGCTTGAGGCGGCACTCAAATCATACCAAGTCTTTTACCATCTGAACGCCACTGGAACACTTGATGGGCCAACAGTGTCCAACATGGTCAAACCTCGTTGTGGGTTTCCTGATAAGGAAGCCCATCAACATAATGATAAATCTTTACACACAGTTTCGCATTATCGGTTCTTTCCGGGTAGACCAAAATGGCCCAAGGGGAAAAGGCATCTAACCTATGCTTTTGGATCACGTTTTCCTACACGATTCGTGCCTCCCGTTACGCAAGCTTTTACAAAGTGGGCTAGAGCTACTCGATATTTCACATTTTCAAGAGCTAGAACTTATCGAAGCGCTGACCTAAAGATTAGTTTTGCACGTCGAGACCATGGAGACGGGTCCCCTTTTGACGGGCCAGGTGGAGTATTGGCCCATGCTTTTGCGCCTACGGATGGAAGGTTCCACTATGATGCGGATGACCGTTGGGCGGTTGGAGCGGTCCAAAACGCTTATGATGTCGAGTCTTTGGCACTACACGAAATAGGACACCTACTTGGGCTTGGTCATAGCCAGTATCAAAAGGCAATAATGTGGCCTACCTTTAATTCGGGATCAACAAAAGGTTTAAATTCTGATGACATTCGAGGGCTTAGGGCTCTATATGGCTTTTAGCTTGTTATTGAGCAAATGGAAAAGGGTGATTTTGTGCTTTTGAGAGTGGTCATATTAAACAGAGGAATAAGGAGTGATGATTTATTCAAAGACAAAATTGAAGTGTGTGTTAATGTAATGTAACACTATAAAATCATTTTAGTGTGATGGTTATGAATTTTGGAATGCCGTTTTCTAGATAAATAACAATTTAAGTTTATTGAATTTTCATTTAACTCTTTAATACTTTGTTTGTTAAACTTTTTTTTAATGGATAACAAATGCCTCGTCATCGCGTATTTATTACAATTAAGTTCATTTCAGAAAAAAAATCATTTTCATGAACCACCGGATAATAAATTTAAGAGTTCTAGATCAAACTTATGACCTATCAAGTGTTAAATCCTAATAGCAAGAATTAATAATTGCAATTTTCTTCTTATTCCTTAAAGTCTCATTAACTTTATCTAAGCCTTTAAACTACGTTTTATTCATAACTAGATTGTTCACATCCGCGGGTTACAGCGGAGAGCCGTAACGCGTGTTATAACACAAAACGTAAAAAATAATATAAATAATAATCTAAGGAAACAATTTAGAAAGAATTAAAAAATAAATTTTAAAAAAGAATTAAACATAACATGTTACGTGACCAACAATTATTAATTGAGCCGCTTATGTAATTGAAATGCTAAGATTTATAATTTATTAATTTATAAACATGAACACATGATTTTTAATATATTGCAATTATTTTCTATAACTTGGGTTAAAAAAGTAAAAAAAAAAAAAAAACACCACCATAGTCCATAGAACAAGAATTCGTGCGTGCATGTCATTTGAGTTTTCTTGGTTATGGAAGTCAACTTATTGACTATTTCAAAGTTATTGAAAGAATTCCTTAAAGTACACTTTTTTTATTAGTATACTTCATAAACAAATCCTTTTAATGCAAAGCTTCCATTCAGGCGGCACCAAGTCGTAGCAAGTCTATCTTCCTCTAATACCCTTGATGTACCAAGAGTGTCTTGGAAATTTTGAGAGAACATCGTGAACAATATGTTTCTTTACTAAGTTTTAAAAATGGTTTCTCACCAATTTTGAACAGAAATAACTACATGTAACTGAGGTTAATGTAGCTAATATTTTCTTGGTTCGTGTAGTACGTTGTGAACTCTTTCCAACGCACAAAATCACGTCCAAAATGGAGCTAAGACTCATAAGATATCGATGTTCAAAGTTGAGGGTTCGAAACTATGCAGTGGCGGAACTAGACATTTTTATTTAGAGGGTCAACTTAATCAAAGGCCGAACTAGATTTTATTAATCCAAAAGAGGGATAAGTCGCCTTGGTGATACATCGTTATTTTTCAACCAAAAAGTTATAAGTTCAAATAATGATAATTGATACCATTACAAATATCACTTCTTTTTTTCAAATTAAAAATCATTAAACAAATAAGGTCAATCATAAAAAATTACATTTTTAAATATACAAAAAAAATAATAACGTATTTTAACCTAAATTTAAATAATACAAATAGAAAACATACATACCGTAACATAATAAATAACATATAAGAAGATAACCTTTTATAAAATGGTGACATCTTAGTTATAAAGTTTTGTGAGTTTAAATCTTACAATAACTTATTATCTTAGTATAGAGATGACGGTATGTGTTTTCCTTCTATAGTTTATATATAATTACAAAAATTTAAAAATAAATAAAACATAATAAAAAGATAACTTCTCCGAAAATAAACAAAAAATACAATAAAACTTTTATTATAATAATAAACCTTAATTCGGTTTAAATTGACCGAATGAAAACCTATAGATAGGTCTGCAAGCTATCACATCTTTTATATTATTAAATAGTTTATTTATTTATTTTTATCAACTCTTTTCTTCATCATCTTCTTGGCCCATCCTTTCATAACAGACGAATACATCGCCGGAAAACTTTCATTTTTTCTATCTTTCTTCTTCCATCTTTCATTGCTGGAACTCCACAACTCCATAACAGAAAATTTAGGGGGTCATATTAGATAAAACTCTTTGTTAAACACCTTGTTTATCAGGAAAGTTGCTTCGTCGGAGGGTTCGCCGGAGGGTCAACGGACCCCCCGGACCCTCCCGTGGTTCCGCCGTTGAAACTATGAAAGAATAACGTTCGACTCATTTTTTAGAAGAAAATATATAAAAGTGTAGAGTTAGAATAATTTTTATGAAATTGTTGTGTATTTATAGGGTTTAAAAATATTTTTTAATGGATTTGATCATTCCAAGAGTCATATATCTTGCATCAAACGTTCACTTCTCAACGACTACTACTAGCTGAGATTTGAAGCCACAAAACTAGCCGGGTGGGTGTGACATTGTAGCCCTAATCATGAGGCCGGTGCCAACAAGAATTAACAACTTAACTTTCATTTTAATTACCACTTTTAATCCACCATCTTTGACGGTTCACCGTATAAGAGCATTCACAACAGGTTTCCCCATTTACATCCTCATCCTTATAATTTAATAAAAATGATTAATTTCGTTTATTTTTACTTTCATATCAGGTTTCTCATCCCCATAAGCTTAAAGAGAACATAATAATAAATAAATAAAAATTGATTGTTTATTTAAAATAGAGATACAAGAATGAAACGCGGGATTTTAGAAGATGAGAAATCAATTTGAGAAGAGGCTGCGAATGCTCTGTACAATGAAGAAACTTTGAAGGCTTGATTTAATAAAGGGAAAAACACCAAAATAATCATTGTTGACTTTGAAAATTGAGTTTTGATCCTCTGACTTTATTTGTACCAAAATTACATTTTCCACTCCGAGCCTAACTCCTAACCAATTTATTTGCACCAAAATGATCTTGACACATCATCTTCTTCAACTCCCTCTGCATTTTTTCACTCTCTCTCTCTCCCTCTTCACCTAAACCCAAAACCAACAAATAAATTCGGCGACCCTTTAACTCAACATTCCGGTCAATATACTCAACGATAAATCACGTGCGACCCGTCTACGAACTCCTCTCGATCATACGGACACAATGGGACTAGCCTTAACCACCGACGTACACTGACTCGAAAACCCGAAAATGCTCCTCTCGTTTCCGGCGAAACCCGTTTTTCCGACGACCGGAATTTCGGCCAGTGACGAGTATTTCATATGACACCATTTAAAGAGTATTTTAGTGAAACTGTATTCAAGAACACTGACTAGTATAAAAATTAACTTTACTTAATTAAGTTAAAACATAATAAAAAATATAGATAAAAATGGTTTAAATTACTACAATTAATATAAGTAAAGGGTTATATATAAAATATTACAATTTACAAAACCCTATTCCCACGTACAATAGCAGCTACCAGGACGACGAAGCCACCACCGTTTAACATCGCCGGCCACTTTCCGTTCCAACCATCAACCGAAGAACACTTTCCGTTCCAACCATCAACCGGAAACCTACATCAGCCGGAATCGATATCAACTTCAACCGGAGGAGATCGCTGTTCCGTTTCATTGTTCAAGCGGAATTCATCGATCAACCGAAAGTTCCAGGTTCAAACGGAACGTCCAACTGACTTCAACCGGAATCTTTTTCTCTCTTCCGTTCCAACTCAAACGGAAAACCTTGTTCCGCTTCAACCTTCAAGTGGAAACCAAGAACGTCAACCGGAAGATGGATTTTCAAATGGAAAAGTTTTTGTTTGGTTCTGGCCACCGGTAGTATTACTTCAACCAGAGGAGATCGCAGTGGGCCAGAGGTTCAGTCACCGGAAAAACGCTCCTAGCCGGAGTAAATATTCAAGTCACCTTATCTTGTTCTTGAGGAAGGTTCTGATCCTAGTTCAAGTTTAGGTCACCGGAGAAGGACTATGATCAGAAAAAGAAAAAGATGCTTCTGATTGAAGATTATTTGTTCACGTTAAGTTCATTGGCCGGAATTCCGGTCGCCGGAAAAACAGGTTTCGCCTGAAACGAGAGGAGCATTTTCGGGTTTTCGAGTCAGTGTACGTCGGTGGTTAAGGCTAGTCCCATTGTGTCCGTATGATCGATAGGAGTTCGTAGACGGGTCGCACGTGATTTATCGTTGAGTATATTGGCCGGAATGTTGAGTTAAAGGGTCGCCGGATTTATTTGTTGGTTTCGGGTTTAGGTGAAGAGGGAGAGAGAGAGAGTGAAAAAATGCAGAGGGAGTTGAAGAAGATGATGATGTGTCAAGGTCATTTTGGTGCAAATAAATTGGTTAGGAGTTAGGCTCGGAGTGGAAAATGTCATTTTGGTGCAAATAAAGTCAGAGGATCAAAACTCAATTTTCAAAGTCAACAATGGTTATTTTGGTGTTTTTCCCTT
>JBCNJP010014742.1:0-10569 GCA_039602395.1 Deinandra increscens subsp. villosa | reverse complement strand
CATACTAGAGGCTTGTCAATATGATGTTAAAAGACCAACTGGGGGACACCATGGAGGTATATATAGATGATATGGTGGTGAAGTCCAAGAAAGCTAAGGATCATCCTAGGGATCTCGAAGCTGCTTTCGATATCCTGGACCAGTTTAACATGAAGCTATCATCGATCACAAAGCCGGTTTATATAGTTACAAAGTAATAACAAGAAGTGCAAAAAATAAGGGATTCTTCCACCAAGTCCTTGTGAACGTTAGGAGTCAGTTATGGCACGTTCTTTAATGCTTGACCTGGTCTTTAGCCTTCATTTACACGTCCCTTTAAGCCTGCAATTAATTAGGACACGTGGACAATTGAAACGGTTAGTCAATAACTGCATTTCAGGATACCGAACCTGTCAGGATACTGAACCACTTGAGCTTCCGGCAAGGATCCTGAAATAAAACAACCAACTGTCCTATATTTTAGGGATTCTCCCCATTGAGTTAATATGAACGTTGTGGACCACTTAGTCCACGTTCTTTAGTCTTTGTCCGAGTCTTTAGGCTTGTTTTACACGTTTTCTTTACCTGCAAGCAAATAAATACGAGGAACAACATAGCGGTTAGTCGATAACTGTAATTCAGGTTGCCCGAACCTATCAGGATTCTCAACCCGTCTGAGGATACTGGACCACTTGAGCTTCTGCCGAGGATCCCGAAATATCAGCCCAAACAATTGCCCCTGAATTTTGACAGTTGTCGACCATGAACACGGCTGTGAAAATTCAAACTCTTGAAATAATTACGGAGGTGACTCGTTGGCTCCTTATTTGATAGTGACGCAACTTCTCATGAGACTTCTCCATAAATAACCCTGGATTTCCGTCGGAACCTTCTCGATTTCTCTTTTTCTCCAGGTCAGCTCCTTCCCTTTTCTTTTCGATTTTCTTCCGCGATCAAGGCCAATGAAGCAGATGCTGAAGGCTTCACTGCTAAGGCTTGAATGCAGCTACCTAGAAAGGAACTCTGGAGGAGCTTGGGGGTGCTGAGAAACTAGAGTTACCCCTTTTGAATTTCCTGCATGGTTAATACTAGTATCCGACTTTCTTTATCATGGTGTGTTTGCCCCTTTTTTTTATTTTGTTCATGAAAAATTTTGTAATATTTAAGTGAGAATCCCATCAGGTTCCTCAGGAATATCAAGGTAGTAAAAATGCTTTAAGTTAAGTATGTAAGTTGACAAACCATGACACAAGTCAGCATGATAAAATGTAATAATTTGAAAGTACATTACCTGAATAGTCCCTTAAGTAGGCTTTACCTTGGGTGCATTTAGATAGATTCTGGAATCCTCTTTTAACATCTTTAAGGATACTTGTGGCAAAATCATAGTAGTTTCGAAATTGAGTTAAACTGGGGACAAGCCCGTGCATTTCTGGGGACAAGCTCGTGCAACGTGGGACTAAGCTAATTCTGGGGACAAGCTCGTGCATTTCTGGGGACAAGCCCGTGCATTTCTGGGGATAAGCCCATGCATTTCTGGGGACAAGCCCGTGCATTTCTGGGGACAAGCCCGTGCAAACGTGGGACTAAGCCAATTCTGGGGACAAGCCCGTGCATTTATGGGGACAAGCCCGTGCATTTCTGGGGACAAGGGGGCCGTGCAAACGTGGAACTAAGCCAATTCTGGGGACAAGCCCATACGTAAGTGACATGAAAATGCCAAAACCTTAGATAACACGTTGGTGTTATAAACCTTAGATAATTCGTGAGGATAGCACGTCTGCTATTACTTGAGGATCCACCCAATGGAGAATAACGAGCGCTCCTGGAAATTCTTAGAAAAGGTGAAGACCTTTTAAGCCTTAGTTAACACGTGAGTGTTAAAAACCTTGAGAATCCTCCCAGCAGCCTCCAGTGACAAGATTGTCAGCCACCCCTGGAGTGGACCGGTCCGGCCACCTTGAGCATACTGGTGGACAACGTGCGCTCCTGGCGAGGGTCATGCGCTACTGGCGATTACCCAAACGTAGAAGAGGTGAAATCCTCTTAAACCTTAGAAGGTATGTAGGATACCTTAAACGGAGGAGAGGTGATCATCCTCTAACTGGGGATATACCCAAAATTCTCTAGGATTCTCAAAATCTGCAAAACACTCAACACTTGGTGAGGGGTGGGTGTTAGCTTAGCTAACACCACTCCGATGCTTAAGTCAGTAATGAGTCATAAAAATAATAAGAATAAATTGAAATATGATTAGTATACGTACCTTGGAATATTTAGGCAGTGAGGATCCTTGGGATTCTGCCTGAGATTCTCAATGGGATTCTCACATAATATACGCTTTAAGGTGGATGGCATTCCAAGCTCTTGGCAGAGGTTCTCCTTCCATATTTACCAAACGGTATGCTCCCTTTCCTTCTTCAGAATCTATGAGGTAAGGGTCTTCCCACTTGGGTGCTAACTTCCCATCAGCAGGATTGGTAGTATTTTGAAAAGCCTTCCTCAAGACTAAGTCACCTACTTGGAATCTTCTTAGCCTGGTATTCTTGTTATAAGATTTTGTTATCCGCTGTTGATAAGATGCCATCCGGATTCTGGCCATATTTCTGAGCTCCTCAACTGTTTCGAGATCCTGAAGGAGATTCTGGCTGTAGTTTCAGGACCCTGGCAGTTGACTCTGGCTATCGGGAGTATCATCTCTGTTGGGATTACAGCTTCTGCTCCAAACACTAATGAGAATGGTGTTTGGCCAGTAGCATTTTTGGGTGTAGTTCTGTCTGCTCAAAGGACAAACGGCAGCTCTTTAGCCCATTTCCCTTTCTTGGAGCCCAACTTCTTCTTGAGGTTGTTGACTATGATCTTATTCCTGGATTCTGCCTGCCCATTAGCCTGAGGGTGGATAGGTGTTGAAGTGATCATCTTGATACCCCAGCTTTCACAAAAGCTTGTAGTTCTTTTGCCTATAAACTGGGAGCCATTGTCGCATATGATTTCTGCCGGAATCCCAAATCTGGTGAGGATGTTATATCACTTCTTTTTCTCTCACTTGAACATAGGCTTCTGCTTCAATCCACTTGGAGAAGTAATCCGTCATGGCAAGCATAAACACCTTTCCTCCAGGAGCCTTTGGCAGCTTGCCCACAATATCCATGCCCCACTTCATGAATGGCCATGGGGATACTATAGGATGCAGATGCTCAGTGGGTTGGTGGAGGATATTGCCATGCCTTTGACAAGCATCGCATCTCTGTGAGAAGCTCGCGTCGTCCTTCTTCATAGTTGGCCAATAATATCCGAATCTGAGAACTTTATAGAACAGTGCCCTGCCCCCGGTATGGTTCCCACAATCTCCACTGTGGATGTCTTCGAGCACCTCAAGAGCTTCTGACTTCTCTAGGCACCTTAGGTAGACACCTGCAAGAGATCTTCTATATAGAATATTATTAATAATAGTATAGGGTACTACCTTTGTGCGAAAAGCTCTGGGGTTTTCGCCCTTGGGAATCTCCCCATCTTGGAGATACTTCCTGATCGGGTAAGTCCAGGATTGGTGAGCATCTTCAGGGTTCTCAACATCTGCACCTGCATTATTGTCAACAGCCTGAGCTTCCTGTTGAGCTATTGCTGGCGTCAGGACGTGAGTTATTGGAATCTTGACATCCTCAGGGATCCTGAGAGATGAAGCCAAGTTTTCCAAGGCATCGGCTTCTGCATTATCTTCTCTTGGTACCTGTGAAATGTTAAACTTTTCGAAAAATAGAGACAATTTTTTAACAATTTCAAGATATTTGATTAGATTTTCTCCTCTCACTGCATAAGAGCCTTTAAATTGGTTAGTCAATAAGAGAGAATCAACAAACACTAGTATGGACAGGATTCCCATATCCCTAGCCAGCTGTAATCCAGCAATCAAAGCTTCATATTCAGCTTCATTGTTGGTAGCCTGGAATTCACAGGATATGTATAGAGGTATTATGTCCCCCTGTGGCGATTTTAGCAGGATTCCTAGTCCTGTTCCTCTGACATTTGAGGAGCCGTCAGTATATAGGATCCAGTCTTCCTTGAGCTTCTCAAGCTGCTGGACTTCTTTCTCAACTTCTGGTTCAATGTCACTGCTGAAATCCGCCACAAAGTCAGCTAACGCTTGGGACTTGATTGCTGTTCTTGGTTCATATTTGATGTCATAAGCACTCAGCTTGACTGCCCACTTAGCCATCATTCCTGATATTTCCGGCTTCCTGAGAACTGCCTTGATAGGATAGTTAGATTTTACAATTATAGCGTGAGTTTCAAAATAATGTCTAAGTTTAGTGGACGCTATTATAAGAGCTAGAATTAATTTTTCAAGGTGAGAATACCTGGATTCTGCGTCTAGCAGAGTTTTACTTACATAATATACCGGATGTTGCTGACCTTGATGGTCTTTTACCAGGACTGCACTGATTGAGCTTCCGGAAACAGAGAGATATAAATATAGAGGCTCCCCATCTTCTGGTTTCATCAATAACGGGGTTGCTCACAGGTAGTCTTTCAGGCATCTCAGTGCTTCTTCATGCTTCTCAGTCCATTCGAATTTCTTATTTTTCCACAGGATATCGTAGAAATCCTTACTCTTTTCTAAGGATCTTGAAATGAACCTGTTGAGTGTTGCGATTCTTCCTGTCAACCTTTGTACCTCTTTTACATTCGACGAGGACTTCAAATTTAGGATTGATTTGATCTGCTCTAGACTTGCTTCAATCCCTCTTTCGGTAACCATGTATCCTAAGAATTTTCCAGCTCGCACTCCAAAGTGGCATTTGAAGGGATTGAGCTTCATATTATACTGATTAAGGATATCGAAGGTAGTTTGGAGATGCCTGATGCGATCTTCAGCTTTCTTGGATTTTACCACCATGTCATCTATGTAGACTTCCATCGTGTCCCCCAGTTGCTCTTTGAACATCATATTGACGAGCCTCTGGTAGGTGGCACCTGCATTTCTTAAACCAAAGGGCATAGCAGTGTAACAATATATACCTGTTGGAGTCATAAATGCCGTATGCTCCTGATCGCATGGTTCCATCTGGATTTGTTGGAATCCTGCTGAGGCATCCATAAAGGTGAGCATTTCATGACCAGCCGTAGCATCCACCATAACATCAATGTGGGGAAGTGGAAAAGGATCCTTAGGACAGGCCTTATTCAAGTCTGTGTAATCAACACAAACTCTCCACTTTCCATTTTTCTTCTGGACCACCACCACGTTTGCTAGCCACCTACGATATTTGACCTCTCTTATCATCTTGGTTTTGAGAAGCTTGTCGACTTCCTCCTGGATGATTATATTCTTCTCTAGAGCGAACTTCCTCCTTTTTTGTTGTATAGGCCTGAAAGAAGGATCTAAACAAAGTTTATGAGTAATTACATTTTAGGGATACCTGTCATGTCTTCATGCTTCCAGGCAAAAGTTGAAGTTCTGGCTTGGAGAAGTTGGAATAATTCCTGCTCAACATTTGCTGGGATGCTTGTTCCCACGAGCACCTTGATTTCAGGATTCCCAGGGTCTAGAGGCACTTCTTTGACATCTAGCTCCCTGTCCTCCTGTACTTCAGGTGCCTTTTTCTGTAATTGCTATCCCTTCGTCACCTTAGTGGTGTTCTTCATCGATGTTGAATAGCAGTTTTTGGCTTCCTACTGGTCACTTTCAATCCTCACAACTCCCCAGGGTGTAGGAAGCTTGATACACTTGCGATAGGTTGAAGGGACTGCCTTCATCTCGTGAATCCATGGCCTGCCAAGAATAATAATGCAACAAGAGAGAGAATCTATAACACAGAATTTTTGCATAGAGTTTACCCTCTCTATGTATACCGGTAACCTGATATCCCCAACGGTGCTTTTAGTTTCACCGCTGAAGCCAACCAGGACTGAGGATCTTGCAACTATTTCAGTTTCTGGGATCCCCATCTTTTTTAGCACATCAACAAGAATTATGTTTACTGAGCTTCCATTATCAATCAGGATCCTGTGAACAAAATGGTTAGCAATATATAAAGTAACCACAAGACTATCATGATGAGGATCCTGAACATGAGAACGGTCACTCTCATCAAAGGATATGAGTTTGTCTTGAGTTAGGGTGGACGTCCGGACAGGTCTGTCACCCTGTTCAGATTTGGATTCCTTAGCATGCTTCTTGGCTGAGGAATACGAAGTGTCGCAGATGTCTGAGCCTCCTGAGATGAAGTTGATTATCTGGGCATCTTGGGGTGGAGAAGCTGCTCTATGAGGCACCTTGTCGGTTTCCTGAGTCTTGACCTTCTTTCTGCCTATCAATTCTTTAAGAAGCCCCTTGCTGAGTAGATAGCTGATTTCCTTTCGGAGTGCTATACATTCGTCAGTTAGGTGGCCAAAATCTTCATGGAAGGCACACCACTTGGTCTTGTCTTTCTAGGATCCTTGCTTGGTATCCTTCCTGGGTTATCTTGCTTTTTCACCTAAATCCTGCATAGCACACATCAAACCACCAATGTCAACAGAAAAACAGTATTCAGATACCTTTGGATACTCCTCATCGTCATCGTCTTGGTCAACAGCATTGACTTTGTGATTTTCCGGTTTGGAGTATGGACGAGATCTATACGGCTTCCCGGGGGATTCCGCCTTCTTGCTGTTGGGATCATATTTTGGAACCTCCAATCTTTGGTGGATCCTCTTGTCATCTTCCAAACGGATAAATCTCAAGGCTTTACTGCGTACTTCGTCAAGGTTCCTACAAGGAGCCATGACAAGGTCATCATAAAAACGTGAATCTTTGGAGAGCCCCATTTTAAAGGCTTCTACGGCTACCGCCATATCCAAATTAGGAATCTCAAGGGATTCTCGTCCGAATATGGCGATGTATTCTCTGAGCGGCTCATCTGGCTTCTGAACTATTCGATACAAATCACCTGTGAGCTTCTCAAAGGTTCTACTGCAAGAAAATTGATTGTTAAACAGGTTAACTAAATGAGAAAATGATGTAATAGTGTTAGGAGGAATGCTCAGTAGCCATTTCATGGCTGGTCCTGTTAAGGTTGAACCAAAGCCTTTCCATAGACAGGCGTCTTTGATTTCTATCGGAATAGGATTGATCTCCATACGCTCCCGGTAATGTGCTACGTGTTCTTCAGGATCTGTGGTTCCATCGTAAAGCTTCATACTCGGAGTTTGGAAACGTTTCGGGATCTCCACTTGGGATATTGGCCAAGTAAATCTAGAGATCTTGTGGCTTTCCAAAGGAACCTCAAGAATAGGTTTCAGGATCCCTGGAACATTTGATATCATTTCTTTCAACTTCTGGAGCTCCCTAGCAATACTTGGATGAATACCTGCATCATAAGGAGCACCCTGGTTAGAAACGATAGTAATTGAATTGTACACGTTACCTGGGCCAGGATTCTGGACTGGGATCCTGGGATTATATCCATAGCCCGCTGGGATGCTCGGCTCTGTAGTAGCTGCTGTTTGCATGGGGATGACATCACCATCATGCACTTCTGAGGAGCTGGTCTTGAAGATCCCTACAGAAACAGGAGGGTTAGAGTATGGATATCCCTGGGGATCCTGGCTTGGATTTCCAGCAGAAAAAGGATATCCTTGAGACGGCGAGGCTGAGGATCCCGACAATGGCGGAATCCAAAGACCCTTGTAGCGTGACTATGAGGATTCTGGTGGGACAGCTCCTGAGAATCCAGCAGTACTTTCTGCATATCCAGCGGCCTGAGAAGTCATTGTAGGGGCTGTAGTAAACCCTGATGCTGATTTGTAATTGTAGCGAGACGGATCTGAGGATCCTGAAGCATTGAAGTCAAGATGCCTGGGAAATAGAGGACTTTGTTCCTCCACAGGCTTCTTAGACTTCTTAAGTTGCTCGATCTCCTTCATCATTGCTTGATTCGTCTTTTCTTGCTGATCCATTTGATTTTTCACCTGCCTAATCAAGGAAAACAAATCATTGTTAGTAATAACAGGATCAACAGATTGAACCTGGGATCGTGTGAAGACAGGATAATCAGTTTTTCTCGGCTGCTCGTCCACTTTCTTCTGACGGTCTTTAGTCTTCTTCTGGCTTCCTAGAAAGGAAGGAAGAGGAGGAATGGAGGACGATGTAGAGGCCGAAACAGTCTTCTGTTGGTTTGACATTTTTGAGATTGGAGATCAAATGAAGTGAATAAGGTATAAGATTTTGGTATTTTTAAGCACCACTTGCCCCACGGTGGGCGCCAAACTGTTTTGGTCAAAAATTCACAAAGGAATTTCGTATTCCAAACTTAGATTGTGAGGTAGAGTGCTTAATGATCAAATGAGCAAGTAATCCAAGTTAGGATGGTGACACGATGATTTAGCGAGGAAAACTCCAGAATCCTTCGAGTTGCCGTTAGGAATCCTGGATAAAAACCTCGGGAGCCGGCCGAATAGCCGCCTCCTAGTCAATTTTATCGATAATGAAACGAAGAATTACAAGTGTTGAGCTATTGTGATCGAAATCTAAGTGTTATTGAGAGTATTTTGTGAGTGTGTGTGGTATATGGTCCCTATCATCGATCACAAAGCCGGTTTATATAGTTACAAAGTAATAACAAGAAGTGCTAAAAATAAGGGATTCTTCCACCAAGTCCTTGTGAACGTTAGGAGTCACTTATGGCACGTTCTTTAATGCTTGACCTGGTCTTTAGCCTTCATTTACACATCCCTTTAAGCCTGCAATTAATTAGGACACGTGGACAATTGAAACGGTTAGTCAATAACTGCATTTCAGGATACCGAACCTGTCAGGATATTGAACCACTTGAGCTTCCGGAAAGGATCATGAAATAAAACAACCAACTGTCCTATATTTTAGGGATTCTCCCCATTGAGTCAATATGAACGTTGTGGACCACTTAGTCCACGTTCTTTAGTCTTTGTCCGAGTCTTTAGGCTTGTTTTACACGTTCTCTTTACCAGCAAGCAAATAAATACGAGGAACAACATAGCGGTTAGTCGATAACTATAATTCAGGATGCCCGAACCTATCAGGATTCTCAACCCGTCTGAGGATACTGGACCACTTGAGCTTCCGCCGAGGATCCCGAAATATCAGCCCAAACATGCTCCACTACTGATGCAACCAGTCAAAGGGGAGCTGCTCTCTATACTTAGCTGTCTCGGGCAGCTCAGTAAGTGCTGCTCTTATTTATAAAGACCATGAAGGGCAACAACATCAGGTATACTATGTAAGCAAAACATTATTAGATGCTGAGACCAGGTATTCTTACTTAGAAAAAATTAATTTTAGCTCTTGTTATGGCTTCTCAAAAGTTAAAGCATTACTTTGAAAGTCATGTTATTTATGTGAAAACTAACTATCCTATTAAGTGTGTCTTGAGAAAGCCAGAAATGTCAGGAAGAATGGCAAAATGGGCAGTTAAACTAAGTGCCTATGACATCATATATGAACCAAGAACGACAATAAAGTCTCAAGCTCTTGCAGACTTTGTGGCTGGTTTCAGCAGCAACATACTGCCGGAAGTTGAACTAGAGGTCAAGCAGCTCCAGGAAGCTGGATATTATACATAGATGGAGCCTCTAACTTCAGAGGAACATGATTGGGTGTGCTGCTAAAATCGCCACATGGGGACATTATACCTCTATCTTTACATTGTGAATTTAAGGCTACTAATAATGAAGCCGAGTATGAGGCTTTAATTGCAGGATTACAACTTGCTAGAGATATAGGTATCTAACACATTCAAGTTTTTAATGATTCCTTATTATTAACTAACCAGTTCAATGGATCCTCTGCAGTGAAAGGCGAAAGACTAACCAAATATCTAGACCTTGTCAAAAAATTAGCATTATCTTTTGAAAATTACAGCATATCACAGGTGCTTAGAGAGGAAAATGCAGAAGCTAATGCTTTGGCAAACTTAACATCGTCTTTGAGGATCCCAGAAGGTGTCAGGATTCCCATAACTCACATCCTAACCCCGGAAATTGAAGAACATGAGGTTAATGATGTCACAACAGATAAAGATCAAGAAGTAATGGATTCTCAGGATCCTGGACTTATCCTATTAAGAAGTTTATCCAAGAAGGAGAAATCCCCAAGAAGAGAATTCCAGGATTTTCCGGACATAGGTAATCCCATATTCAATAATAAATGGTATCTTATACAATAAATCTCTTGCAGGTCCATACTTGAGATGCCTGGAACAGCCCGAAGCATATGCAGTACTCCAGGATATTCAAGAGGGAGATTGTGGCAATCACACTGGGGGCAGATCACTGTTTTCCAACGTGTTAAGAACAGGATACTACTGGCCCACTTTGAAGAAGGATGCAATGGCTTATGTTCAAAAGTGTGATGCGTGTCAACAACACAACAACATCCTCCATCAGCCTGTTGAGCCGCTCCACTCGATATCATCCCCATGGCCATTTATGAAGTGGGGTATGGACATAGTTGGCAAGCTGCCCAAGGCACCCGGAGGAAAAGTCTTTATGCTGGCAATTACGGATTATTTCTCTAAGTGGATTGAAGCTAAAGCATTTGTTCAAGTTAGAGAGAAAGAGGTGATCTCCTTG
>JBCNJP010014741.1:0-10569 GCA_039602395.1 Deinandra increscens subsp. villosa | reverse complement strand
CTGTGACATCCGTGAATTCCAAGGTTAACTTCCGTTAGACAATCTCCGTTAGTTACGTTATAAGTGTTAACTTAGTAACTAATGCTTAACTAGGCCGAATACGTCCACGACCTTTGGTTGATCACCGAACCCGTCCATATGTGCTTATTTATTGAGTTGTCTCTATGAGGAAGTATGTGCAACATGTTTATTGATTAATTGTGTAATTGCGTGAAATTCATGAACAGTGCTTATCTTGCTTAGAATGTAAATTGGTCACTTTTGGGTTCCAGCGAAACTACCGGGCGAAACTATAGTGTCGCCCGGCTAGCTTAACCTTTGACTTACAGAGTCAGTTTCGCTTGGCCAGCGAAACTAGCCAGCGAAACTAGCCCCTGATATATAATAACATAAAACCCTAGAGATCTCATTTTTGCCTCATTTCATACAAAACACACACACCACTCTCATCTGCTCACTCGAGATTTCTGGTCAGTCAAGAAAACCATCAAGGAACCATCATCTCATCTCATCCATTCAGGCCCTAGATTGAATCGTGAGTCCCAAAACCATTCTTTATGTATTTCCATGTGTTTTCTTAAAAAGCATGCTTAGATCTTCATGTAATCACTTGATCTCTTGATATGTTGCTTAGGAATGCTAGATCTATCATAAAGTCAGTAACTTTACGTGTGAAATCAAACCATAATGAAGATTTATGCTAGATTAGGTCATTTTAGGTTTAAAATGCATTTTTGGTGATTTGATGATAAAAATCCATGTTTAAGGTGTTAAAACTTGTTGTTTGATGTTGGTAAATGATTATGCATGCTAGATATTGAATTACATGAAATATGGAAGCTGTTAGGTTGATTTTTAGGCTAATTTGTGAGTTTTTCGCGACCAGCGACACTGTGTGTTCTCTGGGCGAAATTGTATAGCGAAATTATGTACATCTCCTTCAGGCGACACTATGCAGCGAAACTGTAGTGTCGCAAGTGAACAAAACTATCGAGCGAAACAACCATAGACCTTGTCCCTGAACGAAAGTTCAACCAGTTTTGGGCGAAACTAGGCTAGCGAAACTGTGCCAACAGTTTCGAGCGACACTAGCCTAGCGAAACTGTGTCATCGGGTATTGCCTAGCGAAAGTGCTGCCCGTGCACACAGCGAAACTGCCTAGCGAATCTATGCTAGCGAAACTGTGACCAGACCTAAACCCAAACTTGTGCAACTTACTTGAATGCTATGCTATGACTTACATGATTATGCTATGATGAAACATGCTATGACTTCTGTAATATGTGAACCCTTGTTTATGATCAACCCTCGGTGTCGTGTGTCGTTATGTCGTGTCGTAGTTCCAACGTGCTATGTTATGGGCCATAGTGACGTAAGTTAAAGATTAGACATAAAACTAATACTTAAGACCTAAACGTGTTCATAGGTCTTCGATAAGCAATCAATATTTGGATTAATTAGCAAGTGTAGCTGAGCAACCTAAGGTGAGTTTCACAAACCCTTTAATTGTGAGCCCGTTTGGGTCACAGCGAATTTACTAAATGGTAAACAACACTGGCATTTTGAGGTATCGCCAAATGGGATATCTGTTATGGAAGTTGGAGTGTTTTATGGGAAGCACTTGCAACTGTCCATCTTTGGGGTTTCAAATGAAATCCGCAACCAACTATTGAATACTTAAACTCCTTGGGATTTCAATTGAAATCCGGAAACGACCGTTTTGACACTTAAAACTCTCTTTAGGATTTCAAACGAAATCCAGAATAAACATTTTAATATGACTAGTGTAGGTTAAAGTCTAAACCAGATGATATCACATGATTTCTAAGGATGCCTTAAAAACTTAAAAGTCCTCAATTTAGTACTGTTGATCTGAGAAGTGAGGGGATGTTGGGTAGATCTACTGAGGGTTTGACAAACCCTGCTCCGCGGTACACAAATGTGTAACCAACCGGCCGGGGGCCGAACGGAGTTCAATATCAACCTATTTTAGTTGTGGGCCTCCCAAATGGGACACAACTGGAGGCACCAACCATCGGCAAATGCCGAACTCTGTTACGTCAGCTTTCAGCCCTAGTACGACTTCCTTAGTGCATGGAAACCGGATTAGCTACCCGCGATATCGGTTGACCGCTTTAACTTTTACTTAACTAGTGCATATTCGGTAATTCAACACTTGGAAATGGTTGCAAAACTAATAATTACTATATGTTGATACATACGATTATGAGACCGGGCCAATGCATGTCATGCCCACCGTGAACTCACCAACCGTTAGGTTGACACTTGTGTGGTTTTCACTTTTGCAGATCGCTGAGGAGTATCCGCTGGAGGTTGGCATGGCACTTGAAAATTTCTTAATTTAAACTCAAACTTGGGAATTTAATAACAATTCATGTTTTGTAATTTAAGCACGTGGTTAGTGCTAAGATACTTATGTTTATTTTCCGCTGCGTACTTTTAAAACTGTTTTTTTATTATGAACATTTGGACTTTACTCTGATTCGTTTAGTATTTGTAACTAATGGTTGTGGTCCTGGTTTGCTCGCACCCCTTAGCGGTATAAACTCCGTTAGTGGTTAATTTGGGGGTGTGACAGATTGGTATCAGAGCCATAAGTTGCAGAGAACTGGAATCATTTTGAAAAACGATTTGGAAACTGCAACTTGAAACCTTAGTTACAAACGAACCAACAAATTTCCGAAACAAAATTTTCACGTGCCAACCTGGGATACTCGCTCTGCTGTGTAAGTAAATACTTCATATGTATATATATATCTATATAAATATATATATAGATCGTGTCTAGGTAGTCTAACGGAAAACCTTAGGAAAATTTTCACACACGAATACGAAACGCGAACGCTAATACGCACACTATTCCGGGGGAAAGCGACAACGAAACGATGCTACGCGCTACGTCCTGATTTCTACTACGATGACTACGCCGACGGTGACTTTTATGGGAAAGCCGACTTTCGACGATAGCTACTTACGACTTACGACGTTCTCCGACGACGCCTCGATTTTGCACGAAAATCTTTTCCGAACTAATAGTGGGATAACGGGAACTGGCTAATATACATATTATGGGATATGTATAGAATATAACTGTGACTGAACACTGGCTACTTTAAACTGTCCAGCAAGATGTCTGGAAGAGGACACGGGAGGAGCAACATTAACATGACGCCTGCACAACTACAAGCTATGATTAACGAACACGTGCAAGCCGCTGTGGCAGCCGTCCAAGCTGCGTACGCCGCTTAGGGTAATTATTATGCCGGTTAAGGCACAAAGCGGATTATATTTGACTTGTTTAAACTTAAAACCCGAACTATTTATTGCATCAGGAAACCACCATCACTGCACGTTTAAGTCCTTTATGGATTGTAAGCCAGTGACATTTTCCGGTGAGGAAGGAGCGGTGGGACTCCTCAGGTGGATCGAGAAGTCTGAGAAGGTCTTCTCTATGTGTAACTGCCCTGCTGAGAGCAAGGTGAAATTTGCGACTGGTACTTTCGAGGGAGCTGCTCTCTCCTGGTGGAACGCTGAAATTCAAATGGTCGGGGTAAATGCAGCGAATGACATGGAATGGGAAGCATTCAAGGAACTGATAATGGAAGAGTACTGTTCCCGGGATCAAGTGAAGAAGCTAGAGGGAGAATTTCTGAACTCCAAGATGTCTGGATCTGAGGTTGAAGAGTACACTGCGCGTTACCACGAATATGCGGTACTGTGCCCAACAATGGTCGATGCTGAGTTCAAGCGCATTGAGCGTTATCTGGAGGGTCTCGCACCCCAAATCAAGAGCTTGGTGACAACCAGCAACCCAACAACTGTGCAGCAAGCCATCCGTTTGGCTCATAAGCTTACCGATCAGGAGGTTGAGAGGGGTACACTCCCTACAAGAATCTCTGAAAAGACTGTCTTAAGTGGCAAGCGTAAGGCTGAAGAAGAAGCTCCAGCAACATCTGTAAACAATCAAACTGTAGGGAATCAATCTGGGAGATCCTCTAACTCCCAATATCAGAACAAGCGATCTGACAACACAAGGTCCAATTTCAACAATGGCAGCAACAGTGGGAGTAACAATCGCCAAGGTGGGAATGGAAACTACAAGGGTAAAGCCCCGTATTGCAACAAGTGCGGGAAACATCACAATGGCATGTGTAGCAAGGGCCTGGAATATGGAAGGTGTGGTAAACTGGGGCATGAAGCCAACACCTGCTGGACCAACCTGCAGAAGTTAAACAACAACGGTCAGAACCAAGGTGGCAATAACAAAAACAGGGGAAACGGAAACAACCGCAACGGGCAAGGAAACAATCAGAACAACAACAATGGTGGAGCCCGTGGCTGTTTTGAATGTGGTGCTCAAGGCCACATAAAAAGAGATTGCCCGCAATTGCGCAGACAAGGGAATGGTAACAATGGCAACGGTGGGAACCAGGGCAACGGAAATGGTAATGGTGGGAACAGAAATGGTGGGAATGGTAGAGGTCGTGCCTTCGTCATGGGTCAAGGGGAAGCTCGCAACGACGCCAATGTGATTAACGGTAAATTCATCTTAAACGGTTTCTTCGCTACTATATTGTTTGATTCTGGTGCTGAAAGAAGTTTTATTTCCACTAAATTTGCTTAGTTGATTAATGCTAGACCAATTGCCTTAGATGCTAAGTATGTGGTAGAGCTAGCAAATGGTAAACTTCACGATACGACTCAGATAGTTAAGGACTGTAAGTTAGAACTAGCTGGCCGTACGTTAGGAATCCGAAAACCGAGCTGAAATCTTATGTCAAGAAAAAGTGGTTCGTATTCCACTCAAGGACGGTGAAGTGTTAACAGTTCAAGGTGAAAAAGGTGGAACAGTAACCGGTATTATTTCGTTTCTCAAAGCTCAAAAGTGCCTTCGTAAAGGTCACTTCGCGATCCTTGCAAACGTCACCGACACGACACTTCCCGAGCGTAGAATCGACGACTACCCGATAGTCCGCGACTTCCAAGATGTATTTCCTGAAGATCTGCCTGGTTTGCCTCCATTTCGACAAGTGGAGTTTGGAATCGATTTAGCTCCTGGAGCCGCTCCGATCGCACGCGCACCTTACCGTTTGGCGGTAAGCGAACTCAACGAACTCTCCTCACAACTTCAAGAGTTACTCGACAAAGGATTTATTCGTCCAAGTTCATCTCCATGGGGAGCACCGGTATTGTTTGTTAAGAAGAAGGATGGAACGTTCCGAATGTGTATAGACTATCGAGAGCTTAACAAGGTTACGATCAAGAATCGGTATCGACTTCCTCGAATCGACGATCTCTTCGACCAGCTACAAGGTTCGAGCTACTTCTCAAAGATTGATCTACGGTATGGATATCACCAACTTCGTGTTCGAGATGAAGATGTCCCCAAGACTGCTTTCAGAACTCGCTATGGTCATTACGAGTTTTTGGTTATGCCGTTTGGGCTAACTAATGCGCCTGCTGTATTTATGGATCTGATGAATCGAGTGTGCAAGCCGTACCTCGATAAGTTTGTGATAGTCTTCATTGATGATATTTTGATCTACTCCAAGACAAAGGAAGAACACGAGAATCATCTACGACTTATCTTGGAATTACTCCACAAGGAACAGCTTTATGCTAAGTTTTTGAAATGCGATTTTTGGATTCGCGAAGTCCAGTTCCTTGGACACATTGTTGATCAGAATGGAATTCATGTCGACCCAGCTAAAGTGGAAGCTATCAAGAATTGGTCTACTCCGAGAGCGCCGACCGAAATCCGACAATTTTTGGGACTTGCCGGATATTACCGAAGATTCATCAAGGGTTTCTCGCAATTGGCTCAACCCTTGATGGCTTTAACGCACAAAGGAGTGCAATATAGATGGGGTGAAAAAGAAGAACACGCGTTTCAAACTCTTAAGGACATGTTATGTTCAGCTCCGATTCTCGCGTTACCCGATGGGGTTGACGACTTCGTAGTTTACTGTGATGCATCCATTCAAGGACTCGGTTGCGTGTTGATGCAACGAGACAAAGTGATTGCCTACGGGTCCAGGCAACTGAAGGATACTGAGAAGAATTATACAACGCATGATTTGGAATTGGGAGCCGTTGTATTTACACTTAAGATTTGGAGACATTACCTCTACGGAACAAAGTGCACGATATTTACCGACCACAAGAGCTTACAACACATCTTTGAACAGAAGGACCTCAATATGCGACAGCGACGGTGGGTCGAACTACTGAATGATTATGACTTAGCGATTAAATATCACCCGGGAAAAGCCAATGTTGTGGCAGATGCATTAAGTCGAAAGGAGTATGAAAAGCCTCGACGAGTACGAGCGCTGCAACTTACCATTCACACGGGATTGCCGGATCGGATCCGCGATGCCCAACAAGAAGCTTTAAAAGAAGAAAACTTCGCAGCTGAAGCACTGCGAGGGGTAGATGGTAACTCTGAAGTTAAGTCCGATGGACTCAGGTATTATAATGATAGAATTTGGATCCCTTTACTTGGAAACCTTCGTGAGCTCGTGATGGACGAGGCTCACAAGTCAAGGTATTCGGTGCACCCTGGATCGGATAAAATGTACCAGGATTTGAAGAGCTTGTATTGGTGGCCGAATATGAAAGCTGACATCGCGCGATATGTGGCTAAGTGTTTAACGTGCTCAAGAGTTAAGATCGAGTACCAAAAGCCTTCAGGATTACTACAGCAACCAAAGATCCCAAAATGGAAATGGGAGGATATCTCCATGGATTTTGTAACGGGATTACCTCATCGATCGAATCGACCAGATGCGATTTGGGTTATCATTGACCGATTAACCAAATCTGCACATTTTATCCCGATGAAGGAAAATGACAATATGGATAAGTTAACAAAGCTGTACATTGACCGAGTTGTGGCACGTCACGGAGTGCCTAAGACCATTATCTCCGATCGAGATCCTTGATTTACTTCCCGACTGTGGCAATCTATGCAAGAAGCATTGGGAACCAGACTGGACATGAGTACAGCCTATCACCCACAGACCGATGGTCAAACGGAATGAACTATTCAGACTTTAGAAGACATGCTCCGAGCTTGCGTTCTCGACTTTGGTAAAGACTGGGAGGCTCATCTTCCGTTAGTGGAGTTCTCCTACAACAACAGTTATCATTCAAGCATCGGTGCAGCACCTTTTGAAGCTCTTTATGGCAGAAAATGCAGATCGCCCGTGTGTTGGGCTGAAACGGGTGAGAAGGGACTCACCAGACCGGAAATCATTCATGATACAACTGAACGGATCATTCAAATCAGAAAGCGGATAGCTGCAGCACGTGACAGACAAAAGAGCTATGCCGACAAACGCCGTAAACCTTTGAAGTTCGAGGTAGGCGACAAGGTACTATTGAAGGTATCTCCCTGGAAAGGAGTGATACGCTTCGGAAAGCGTGGAAAGTTGAATCCTCGCTACATCGGTCCATTTGAAATCATTGGGGAAGTAGGCCCGGTGGCCTACCGTTTACGACTCCCTGCCGAACTCGATGGAGTTCACAACGTGTTTCACGTCTCGAACCTAAAGAAATGTCTGGCTGAAGACATCGAAGTAATTCCTTTGGAGGAATTGGAAATTGATGAACATCTGAGATTTATTGAGCAACCAGTAGAAATCATGGGACGCGAGGAGAAAGCCCTCAAACGTAGCAAGATTCCGATCGTCAAGGTTCGATGGAACTCAAAGCGTGGACCAGAATATACTTGGGAACGAGAGGATCAAATGAAGAAAAAGTATCCTCACTTGTTTGAGCAAACGTCCACGGAAACTCAAGGTACAATTTAATTTTGGGGACCAAAATTCCTTTAACAGGAGGAGGATGTGGCGACCCTAAAACTTTTGCTTTCTTTCCCCAGCGACTACAGCCGAGGCTGCGAATACTACAACACAAGAATAATTTTCGGGACGAAAATTCCACTTACAAGGGGATGATGTGACATCCGTGAATTCCAAGGTTAACTCCTGTTAGACAATCTCCGTTAGTTACGTTATAAGTGTTAACTTAGTAACTAATGCTTAACTAGGCCGAATACGTCCACGACCTTTGGTTGATCACCGAACCCGTCCATATGTGCTTATTTATTGAATTGTCTCTATGAGGAAGTATATGCAACATGTTTGTTGATTAATTGTGTAATTGCGTGAAATTCATGAACCGTGCTTATCTTGCTTAGAATGTAAATTGGTCACTTTTGGGTTCCAGCGAAACTACCGGGCGAAACTATAGTGTCGCCCGGCTAGCTTAACCTTTGACTTACAGAGTCAGTTTCGCTTGGCCAGCGAAACTAGCCCCTGATATATAATAACATAAAACCCTAGAGATCTCATTTTTTCCTCATTTCATACAAAACACACACACCACTCTCATCTGCTCACTCGAGATTTCTGGTCAGTCAAGAAAACCATCAAGGAACCATCATCTCATCTCATCCATTCAGGCCCTAGATTGAATCGTGAGTCCCAAAACCATTCTTTATGTATTTCCATGTGTTTTCTTAAAAAGCATGCTTAGATCTTCATGTAATCACTTGATCTCTTGATATGTTGCTTAGGAATGCTAGATCTATCATAAAGTCAGTAACTTTACGTGTGAAATCAAACCATAATGAAGATTTATGCTAGATTAGGTCATTTTAGGTTTAAAATGCATTTTTGGTGATTTGATGATAAAAATCCATGTTTAAGGTGTTAAAACTTGTTGTTTGATGTTGGTAAATGATTATGCATGCTAGATATTGAATTACATGAAATATGGAAGCTGTTAGGTTGATTTTTAGGCTGATTTGTGAGTTTTTCGCGACCAGCGACACTCTGTGTTCTCTGGGCGAAATTGTATAGCGAAATTATGTACATCTCCTTCAGGCGACACTATGCAGCGAAACTGTAGTGTCGCCAGTGAACGAAACTATCGAGCGAAACAACCATAGACCTTGTCCCTGAACGAAAGTTCAACCAGTTTCGGGCGAAACTAGGCTAGCGAAACTGTGCCAACAGTTTCGAGCGACACTAGCCTAGCGAAATTGTGTCATCGGGTATTGCCTAGCGAAAGTGCTGCCCGTGCACACAGCGAAACTGCCTAGCGAATCTATGCTAGCGAAACTGTGACCAGACCTAAACCCAAACTTGTGCAACTTACTTGAATGCTATGCTATGACTTACATGATTATGCTATGATGAAACATGCTATGACTTCTGTAATATGTGAACCCTTGTTTATGATCAACCATCGGTGTCGTGTGTCGTTATGTCGTGTCGTAGTTCCAACGTGCTATGTTATGGGCCATAGTGACGTAAGTTAAAGATTAGACATAAAACTAATACTTAAGACCTAAACGTGTTCATAGGTCTTCGATAAGCAATCAATATTTGGATTAATTAGCAAGTGTAGCTGAGCAACCTAAGGTGAGTTTCACAAACCCTTTAAGTGTGAGCCCGTTTGGGTCACAGCAAATTTACTAAATGGTAAACAACACTGGCATTTTGAGGTATCGCCAAATGGGATATCTGTTATGGAAGTTGGAGTGTTTTATGGGAAGCACTTGCAACTGTCCATCTTTGGGGTTTCAAATGAAATCCGCAACCAACTATTGAATACTTAAACTCCTTGGGATTTCAATTGAAATCCGGAAACGACCGTTTTGACACTTAAAACTCTCTTTAGGATTTCAAACGAAATCCAGAATAAACATTTTAATATGACTAGTGTAGGTTAAAGTCTAAACCAGATGATATCAGATGATTTCTAAGGATGCCTTAAAAACTTAAAAGTCCTCAATTTAGTACTGTTGATCTGAGAAGCGAGGGGATGTTGGGTAGATCTACTGAGGGTTTGACAAACCCTGCTCCGCGGTACACAAATGTGTAACCAACCGGCCGGGGGCCGAACGGAGTTCAATATCAGCCTATTTTAGTTGTGGGCCTCCCAAATGGGACACAACTGGAGGCACCAACCATCGGCAAATGCCGAACTCTGTTACGTCAGCTTTCAGCCCTAGTACGACTTCCTTAGTGCATGGAAACCGGATTAGCTACCCGCGATATCGGTTGACCGCTTTAACTTTTACTTAACTAGTGCATATTCGGTAATTCAACACTTGGAAATGGTTGCAAAACTAATAATTACTATATGTTGATACATACGATTATGAGACCGGGCCAATGCATGTCATGCCCACCGTGAACTCACCAACCGTTAGGTTGACACTTGTGTGGTTTTCACTTTTGCAGATCGCTGAGGAGTATCCGCTGGAGGTTGGCATGGCACTTGAAGATTTCTTAATTTAAACTCAAACTTGGGAATTTAATAACAATTCATGTTTTGTAATTTAAGCACGTGGTTAGTGCTAAGATACTTATGTTTATTTTCCGCTGCGTACTTTTAAAACTGTTTTTTTATTATGAACATTTGGACTTTACTCTGATTCGTTTAGTATTTGTAACTAATGGTTGTGGTCCTGGTTTGCTCGCACCCCTTAGCGGTATAAACTCCGTTAGTGGTTAATTTGGGGGTGTGACAAGT
>JBCNJP010014740.1:0-10572 GCA_039602395.1 Deinandra increscens subsp. villosa | reverse complement strand
ACCTTGGTCAGTAAACTCGTCGGCCACTTGGTCGGAGACCGTGGCCGATGACGGTGCAGGATTTTTTCCCATGCTCAGAGAAAACGAGAAGGGCGGAATGAGAAACTAACCTGGAAAAGATGCGAGGAGCTCTAGGGTTTCGCCGAAAAGAAGATGTGGTGAAGAATTAAAGTGGTGAGAAGGTTATAAAGGGATAATCTGACGAGAACTTCGCTTGGGAAGTTGGGGCTAATTACTCCCCATCAAATCATAGTTACTTAGCGATAAGCCAGAAATTCAAATTTTCGACAGCTGTTTCGCATGCACCAACTGCCAAAAATTTGGGGGCAATTGTTGGTACTAGAATTCAGGAGACGATGAGCAGCTCGCATCAGCTCGTAGGCACTTCATGGTAAGGATCCTGAATAATATTTACTTACTAACGGTTGCTTCTCTATTGTTTGTTACTCGCAGGTTGACTTGGTCATTCATCACGTGTCCTAAAGACTCGGTCTATCAATAGAATCGTGGGTCAGTTGGGATTCAAACGGCTAGTTGGCGAACGTGGACTTAGTTGCTATTTTTTAGGAAAATTAGTTGCTATGTATTTCGTATTTAAACAGAGCTCTAGGCTTACACACACACACAATCTTTTCGATTACAATTCTCTGCAACACTTAGAATTCGAGCTCATTTACTTTGTAATCAGAACTTTCATTATATAAAAGTTTTAGGCGGCAGGTACTTTGAACCGGCCCCCGAGGTTTTTTGCCAGGCTCCTTGAGGATACTCAAGGATACTTGGATTTTCCCTCGTTATATCCTCGTGTCTATTCTAGCAGTTACATTTTCATCCTTATTTACATCAAACACGCTACCTCACATACAAAGTTTGATCAACTAATTGCTTAGGCAGTTTTTGACCAAAACAGAACCAATTTGTGAGAGATAACAACTTGGAGATTTTCCTAATGAAACGAATATGGTAAATAAATATAGGAACTTATGATGACTACAGTTATGAGGAATTTAAGGAGTTTAGGTTCTATTTGTTCAAAAAGATCATTTTACCCTTTTATCGGTAAATTATATTTTATTAACTTTTGGACCCATAAATATTTATTATATATATATATAAACATGATCTAAGATAAAAAATTAAGTCCCTAATACCTCCCAGTTTGTTTAATATTATATATTCATATTTTTAAAACCCTAATTTCGACGTATTTATTAAATAAATATCAAAACATTTTATAAAATTGTATAAAATTAGGGTTTTATTTATTATAATATATTATAATTTCCTCAAAATATCAAACCAAAATTCAACACCGTTTACTCGATTTTGGCAGAACAACGTTACAAAAATCCTAATTTTGACCGATTTTTAGATAAATTACCAAACCTTCCCAAAACTTGAAATTAACTTAGGCCTTTCTTAAAACACATTATTTTAGGATTACCTACAAAAACTCAGACCCTAATTCCAACCCGATCACCCGATTTTAGCAAAACAAACTCAAGAACCCTAATTTTTATACATTTTTAGAAACCACACTTAGACACAATATTATCAAAAACTGAGATAGGTTATTGTAGATCATACCTAATGATGATGAAATGCAGAATTTCAGCCCTTAACACTTATGGTTTGCTTAAACTTGGATGAAGAACTCTCTGGTTCGTTTTAGGGTTTTAGTGATGAAGATTGAAGAAATTGGTGAGATCAAATGATGATCTGAACCCGTTTTTATTGTAATTTGGTGCGCCATCAAGTGTAGACACGTACTAGGGTGATTAATCGTTCAAAACTGACACGAATCAACCGAAAATTGGGCTGCAAGAAAGAATTCGTGGCCAAAAAAACGAACCAAGCAACTTCCTGGTGCAGACAGAAGTCTCGAGTATCGCGTAGACCTTCATATATCCCCTCGCGATACGCGAGAGGGGGGGGGGGGGGGTCCAGGATTTTTGTGTTTTATTTTTCTTCTTTTTAACCGTTTGAGCATGTTTTAACTCGTTAACCTTTAAAATTTTACGAGAAACTTATATTAACCTTATAAAACATTATGGAATATAAAAATATGATTTTTGAAATTTACGTGATTCCTGGTTATTAACGAATTTGCACGAAAAACGGTAAATTTATTTTTTTGCGTTTTAATTAACAAAACTGATCTATAATTTAACGAATTGGTTTTTAATGTTATAAAATGATCGTAGAATATTGCAAAGTATAAGGTCCAGGATTTTTGTGTTTTATTTTTCTTCTTTTTAACCGTTTGAGCCTGTTTTAACTCGTTAACCTTTAAAATTTTACGAGAAACTTATATTAACCTTATAAAACATTATGGAATATAAAAATATGATTTTTGAAATTTACGTGATTCCTGGTTATTAACGAATTTGCACGAAAAACGGTAAATTTATTTTTTTTGCGTTTTAATTAACAAAACTGATCTATAATTTAACGAATTGGTTTTTAATGTTATAAATGATCGTAGAATATTGCAAAGTATAAATTTTGAGATAAAAACCCCGAGATTCCCGGTAAACGATAAATGAATATCAAAATCGCGTAAAAACCGAAAATCGCTTTATTTTTGTTTTAAGCAAATCGTTTAACCTAAAACTTTACAAATATATTATTTTGTTTTAAAAAAATGATTATGGAATATCCTGAACACAATTTAAATGTATAATTTAGGAAATTTCTTTCGATATTCGTTAAATCAAAACTTCGATTTGCGCAACAAGTTCAGATTTGGGTCGGGTTTTATAAATGGGTCGGTCACGGATGTTACAAAAATGACGCCCCCATAGCACCTCAACACCACTCGGGGTACTATGGGGTAAAATTTTGCTAATCCCGTTATTTCCATAGCGCCTCCCCCTCTCATTGGCTACCTTTCTTTCTTTTGATTGGCTAGATCTTGCTGTTTTCCGTGGGGTTGGGTGCCCTTATTGTAATCATGTTGCTCATTTGGAAGATGTCCACTCCATCGATCATGTTGTCAAGGAGGTAAGGTTGCAATCTTGGGAGGACAAGTGGGGTCGGGGTCCTACTGCGGCTAATTCATATGATGTCAAAGATACTGAACTTTTGTATTTGAAAAATGTTTCAGGAGGAATCTCTGAGGTAGATGGCGGTTGATAAAGGAATCCTTGATCATAATTTCCAGTATGAATACTATGAGGTGAGATCTTGGATCCAAAGGGCTGCTCTCAACTCTTTCCTATGTAAAATCCCGTGGTTAAATTGGGTACCCTGGAAGGTTAACGCTTTTTTGTAACGTGTGGGTATGGATAGGATCCCGTCCAAAGAGGCGTTAGTCCAAAAAGAGAGTTTCTATTTGTATTCGCTTTTAGAGAACACAGAACATTTGATGGTTCTATGTGAGCGGCTGATCGGATTTGGGGCCTTGTTTTTCAGTGGTGTAAGGCTCCAGTGGTAGGACGATTGTTCAAGACTGTTGGGTTATTGTGGGACGGTTGTTCACGACTGTTGGATTACTTACTACCTGTATTTGGAAGGAGCGTAGTAATCTTATCTTCAATAGGAGTGCTAAACTAGAGATGGTCTTGAAGAATATGAAGGAGTAATTGCCTTTTTCTATAGGAAAAAAGACTAAAATGGCAATGTTGATCATTCTAGGGACCAAAATAGCCCCTTGATTTTTTTCCCCTCAAAACAACCACTCAACTACGGTCTTAACGACCGTAGTTACGATCTTGAGGACTGTTGGTCCACCGAGCCAACCATACTTTGCCATGTCACCACATACGCTCTTGACGGCCGTAGTTACGGTCTTGACGACCATAGTGACGGTCTTGACGAAGGTCCATTTTCCAAAAAGGTTCGCCGAAATGTTCTCTGACAGAATTGTTTCAAAACTAAATTCTCTTCTCTCGCTCCCTTCAACCCCCAAGAAAATCTCTAGTCAAATTCCCCCACCGGAGTCACTGCCGCCACCCATCATCCTCATCATCATCCCACCGCTGATCAGGTTCTCGAATTGCTGGTGCAACGGGCTAAACGTGGAGGCCACCTCACATGTGTTCAGCAAATTAAACTCATCGGAGGTTGTGGACTCCATGTGAGACGCTTTTTGAAAAAGGGTCGTGGCCGACATATGTGGAGGCGGAGGTGGTGGCGCCGGGTACTTATTATACAACGAAATGATTGTTTTAACGAGAACCCTTCCCTAAAATTCTCAACTGTTTCCAGGCTTCTACTCAGCCACTGCATCATCTCTGATGATAACATCATCCCACCACCACAATTAACATTCATATTGTAGTTGTTGTTCGAGAAGAACAATGAATAGGTTGTTTATCTTTCACGAGGGGTATTATTATTTTGATAGTTATTATCACTATGGTTCAGTCAAATCGGAATCCATGTCGACTCATCCCCACTTGATTCATAACCTCGCTTCCTACGTTGTTCATTATCACGTTGTTCATCATCAATAAATCGTTCTTGAAGTTCAGATTTGAGGCAGTTTGAACCATCGCAAACGACGCCATCCGTAGTTCCGTCAGAAAAGATGACCGAAAAAGGTTCTGGCAAACGTTTTCGGAAAACAGACCTGCGGTCGTCAAGACCGTAACTACGGTCGTTAAAACCGGGACGTCAAGATCGTCACTACGATCGTCAAGACCGTACGTGATGACATGACAAACTGTGATTGGCTCGATGGAGCAATAGTCATCAAGACCATAGTTGAGTGGCTATTCTAAAAAAAATCAAAGGACTATTTTTTACGATCGTCAAGACCATACGTGATGACATTACAAATTGTGATTGGCTCGATAGACCAATAGTCATCGAGACCATAGTTAAGTGGCTATTCTGAAAGAAAAAAAAATTGAAGGACTATTTTAATCCTTCCAACATCTCTTGAAAGGATTATATAAATATGGAAAATTGGACATATATAATTCTACCTATCACCATTTAGTGGATAATAATCCCAATTAATTTTTTGGCCAAAAATAATCTTTCCTTTATACCCTGTTATTTGTAATAATCTTTATCGTTAAAAAACTAACACCGTTAGTGTGAAGGACTAATAATGTCATTATCTAAACTTGTTCTACTTAAATAAACTTACAGGGTAAATAATGTCATTTACTCAAACTTGTTTTAATAAAAAAACCAAACCACAACCCCCCCCCCTCGTTTTCCACTGGGCAGCCCCGATCAATCGCTGACGACAAAACATGCTCCGGCAATTCCGATCAAACACCGGCGAGAAAACCTGCTCCGGCGACAACTCCGAGAAAACGAGTGTGCCCTACTCCGCCAATCCGTGGGATCTGCGATTTAGGGTTTTGGAATCGTCGCTATCGTCTGCGAAGGATTAATATTAATTGAGAGAGAGAAGTTTGGCATCCGGACGCCGCTTGAGTCTGTGAGCTCAAACCGATGGGCGGTTGAAGGTGATTTTTAGACGGGGAGCGACGATGGGGAACGGATTTGAGATCGGTTTTCTAGGTTTTAGATCTAAACCCATTTCAGATCAGTTTTAGATGGGGAACAGAGAAGGAGAGCAGCGAGGTCAGTTAAAGATGTTGGTGTGTGAAGCCCCGGCGACGATAAAGAAGTCACGGTGATGTTTACCGGCAACTAGGAAGAAGACGAGCGTGAGATTTGAGATTTTTTATTAAAACAAGTTTAGGTGAATGACATTATTTACCCTGTAAGTTTATTTAAATAAAATAAGTTTAGATAATAACATTATTTGTCATTCACACTAACATTCACACTAACAGTGTTAGTTTTTTAACTAAAAAAATTATTAAAAATAATCTGGTGTAAAGGTAAGACTGTTTTTAGCAAAAAAAAAAATAAATTTAGTTAGGATTATTTCCGTCAAATGGTGAATAGGTAGGATTATATTTTCCTATAAATATTCTTTCATTTGTTGCTTTTTATTTTTTTCGTATTTTCCCTATCTTCTCTCGCCAGTTCTTAATGAATTGCCAATAAAAAAAACAAAACCCACTTTAATATAGTTAAGAAGATAAAAAAACATAACCCACTTTAATATAGTTAAGAAGATACCCGTTATTCAGCAACGAAACAATAGCAACAAAACATAAACACCATAGAAGACATATGAAGCTTACATATATATATATATACATATACATTATACAACAAACTTGTTCAGCAACAAAAAACAGACCCTATTACACACTCTATACCACACCAATCTTCACTTCTTCTTCAATTCAACCCGGTACACTCCAGCTCTCTCCCCTTCACCCGTGTCTCCCACGTCATTGAAAGACTGCCCCGTCATCTGATCCGCCTTCCTGAACGCCTCCGCCGTATCCCTCACCGGATCATACACCCCGGTTGCCACGTCCATTCTCGTCCCCCTCGCCTCATACCCTTGTTCCTTTAACCGCATTGTCTCCAACTTCCTGCTAGCCTCTTCCTCCGTCTCAATAGGTATCCCCTACATATCCAGTAATTCAGAAAATTTTCAACTACATAAAAATAAACGATTTAATTTAGATCTTGTTAAAACTACTCACCATCTCTTTGGTTTCATCTTTCTTGCCAGTCAAGAAATCAACAGCTTTCTCCTTCAAGTCGCTCAATTTTCCCACAGCATTATCCTTCCCTTCTCTAGACTTATCAACCGTGTAGTCTTTCGCTTCTTTTGCTTTATCCGCGGTGTAATCTTTCGCTTCCTTCGCTTTCCGAGCAGTTGCATCCGCAGTTTCTTTCGATTTCTCAGCTGCATAGTCTTTGTACTCCCCCATCTTACCCATCGTTTTATCCTTCGCTTCTTTCGCTGAATCCGCAGTTTCTTGCGCTTTTCGAGCAGCATAATCTTTATACTCTCCGGTTTTGTTGGCAGCTTCGCCAGCCTTTTTATCAGCGAAATCCGTATACTCTCGAGCTTTGCGGGTCGCGTCTTGTTTGTTTCGCGTCTCACGGTCCGAAGCTTGTTCGCTGACTATGGTGGCGTGTTCTGTTGCTTCGTGAGTTTTGCCGGTGACCGCGTCTTTGGCGCTGCCGAGAGTGCCGGTAACGGATTGGAATATGCTGCCAATGATACCGGTGCGGTTCTCATTTGGTGTGTGGTGCTCTAATACCACTTCATGGCTTCTCTGTTTGTTAACGCCTCGAAGCTCATCAGCGGCAGCTCTTGCGGCCTCCTCCGCCCTTAATTCCTTTGCCCTCACATCATCTCTCACTCGAGGATCTTGTTGTGAAGCCATTTGATGGTTTTGATAGTTTGATGCTAATCTAATTCTAATGAATCAATATGCTTGATATCAATATTGTATGTATTGATAAATATTGTGAGAGTTGCGGGTTATAGAAAAGATTGGGGCCGGATTTGATGTATATATATAGAGGGTGGTTTGGAGGAGATGAGATTTGTTGATGTGGGAAAGAAGGCAACGTGGGGTCGGAGTCTGTGGCAGTGTTGTGACGGTGGCTGTTCATCGGGTGACACGTGGAGTGAAGGTGATACACGTGTTGTTTTCTTTCGACTGCAATGCCACGTGGTTGATAACGTAAAGTTCTATCCGATAAGCTGTTACTTCGCATAGAAGAATCGCATAAATCTAAGTGAGATGAAAAGAAGCTATTTAAAAATATATAGATTTGTTAAACATTTGGAGTACGTTTATAGTTTACGTGAGTGTAGTTTTTGAAATTTAATATTAAATTGTAAATGGTTATGATTGAAAGAGAGAAAAAGAATATTAAAAATATATATATTTTGTAAAAAACTATAAATTCTATAAAATTTGAGTTATAATTGTGAGTGGAAGAGAGACAAAATGATATAAAATTGTTTTATTTAATTATGATTGTGAATGAAAGAAAGAAAAAAAAATAAAGATATAAATTAGGATATGAATAAGGAATGAGTTATGAATACTCTTATGTAATTTAAGATTATGTAATTTAAGATTAATGAAAAGAATTTACAGTAACATGGGTTTAACCGAATCGTAAATAATAAAGTTCTTTTTATAGAGATTAGGCTTCAAACTTTGCATTCGATGTGAAATAGAAAAGATGAAAAAAAAATTGTCGTCCAAGGTTTGGCGCTGAGGAGGGCAAATACTGCTGCTGATCTTATGCGCCTCCTCCCCAAGCTTGGTGATCCCCAATGTGTCCTCCTCCTGCTCCGTTCGTGCATGGGCATCGCCAAACTTCTCTTTGGCCTCAGAGCATGCCCCCCTGCTCATGGGGTGGGGGCAGCTGTGGCTTTTGACAACGATCTGCGTGCGGCTATTGAAGATATTGTTGTGTGCGGGGGGCCTTTCTTTGGGGACCTCCAATGGCGGGTTGCCTCCTTGCCAATTAAGCACGGGGGGCTTGGGGTCTACTCGGCTGTTGAGGCTTCCTCCTATGCTTTCGTGGCCTCGAGGGCCCAATCATGGGGGCTTCAGGACCACATCCTTCGTGAGTGTGGGGTTTGCAATATGGACTCGGCGTATACAAGTGCGCTGGCTGGTCTCTGCGATTTAATTCCGGGCTTTGACTTTAGCGGTTTCACTAACAAGGACACCGCCCCACCCAAAGCCCAACATGTTTTGGCGAATGCCCTTTTTAGTAAATCCGTGCAAGAGATGGAAGCTGCTTTCGGAATGACAGCTAGACAAAAGGCGGTTTGGGAATGCCTTCGCCAACCACATGCCCAAGATTTCCTCCTTGCCCTCCCTATTGATGGGCTGGGGCAGCACATGTCCCCAGTCGAGTACCGGGCAATACTTAAATATCGGCTCATGATCCCCCTGTACCCAAGTGATGAGAAATGTCCTGTGTGTAGCAAGACATGTTTGGATGCTTATGGGGAACACGCGGTCCATTGCAAAGAGCTCCCCGGTTTCAAATACCGACACGATCTGGTCCGGGATGTTTTATTTGACATTTTCAAGAGAGCTGGGATCTCTGCGAAGAAAGAAGCCCCCGTTAATTTTCTGTCGGACCCATCGGACGGGCGGTCCTCTCTTCGTCCGGCAGACGTTCTCGTTTTTGGATGGAAGAACGGGAAACATGCCTGTGTCGATCTTACAGGGGTTTCCCCTCTCGTGGGGCTCAGTGGCTCTTGTTTTCGGGCGGGCCAAGCTGCAACAAAGGCCGCAGCAGGGAAGGTGCACAAACACGAGAAATCGTGCCTTGAAAATCAACACGTGTTTGTTCCTTTTGCGTTCGATACTTTCGGCTACCTTGCTTCGGAAGCTGTGGACACACTGAGTCGCGTCCAAAAAGTCATGCATGGAAATGTGGCGTCTCCTAGGGGGATGAATGTGGTTTTCACTCGACTTGGCTTTGCTATTCAGAAGGGGCTGGCGGCGCAGCTTGTTGCCCGCCTTCCTTGTACTTTGGGTTGAGTTGTAACCAGATATCACTTATGATTTATTAGCTGCAAATGTAATGTTATCTAAAAGTCGTCTTTTTCAAATATATATAATTTAAAATAAATAAATAAAGAGAATTTGTAAATTTAAGATTAAACTTTTCTTTTCCGTCTCTCAACTTTGATATATATAACCTTTTCCGTTTAAACGTAGAATATGATGCTAGAGACATATAACAACCGCCAACTAGCAAGGTGCTAAAGACGGATAAGAATCAAAAGTTACATATAAAAGGAGAAATTACACAAATCTTTCCACACTAAATCCTATAAAAATTTCTTTATTAGAAACCCATAAGAAACTTAGACAGTTGATTTCTTGAAAAATTCCATGCGAAACAGAATATTTGTTGAAAACTGCCTTGTTTCTAGCCTTCCTTATTATCCAACATACTGTTTGAATGACCGCTAAAACGCTGAAGCCTTTTTCTTCCCCATCCTTGATCTAGAGTGAGTTTGCAACAAATCATCCAAGTAGAAGCTGGAAATTTTAGGGATCTTGCACCAATTGGACATTAAAAACCAAACTTCCAAGGCAACCTTACAAGCAATAAGAAGATGCTCGGTTGTCTCAAGATCGTCACCACAGAGCGGACACAAGAGCAAGTGAACCGGGATGCTACATTTGGCAATGCCGTCCATTGTAGAAAGCATGCTAAGAAGAGCATGCCACACCATAATATTAACTTTGAGGGGGATGGGCTTGTACTAAGCCATCACCGTCTTTGAATCTAAGCCCTCATGTTTAGCAAGCAACCTGCGCAAGGAAAGAACATAAAAAATGCAAGGTGAGTCCACCTTTCACTGCGAGCTTTGACTCTCCGCCACCTAGATGTCTTTGAAGTTAATATTGCATTCTTTTTTCTAGGAGACTTTCCACCTTGGTGATGTTGTTTTGAGACCCCCATAAAGCGAAATTATAAATGCACCCACCGACCTGGAACGGGAGGTGCTGCAAATTCCCTGAATAACCCTCCTCCAAAGACTTATCGGCTCCACTAGTATCTCCAAAACCATTTAGCTAGAAGCTCTTTATTAATATTGTACAAGGAGTCAAGGCCCAACCCCCCATCCTCTTCGGGTTTGTAAACCATAGCCCAATTCACCTAATGAACATTTTTTGTACAATCATCACTGCCCAAAGGAAGTTAAAACGAATTCTTTCAAGGTTTGAAGTGTTGGGTTAC
>JBCNJP010014739.1:0-10572 GCA_039602395.1 Deinandra increscens subsp. villosa | reverse complement strand
ACACAACTTATTGGTTATATAAACACCTTATTAGGACTCATTGGTGCCAACTAACCCTCATTGTCCCTAAACCCACTTTATTGTGCCATCATTGGTCCTAAACACAACGTATTGGTCATATACACACATTAGTGGGACTCATTGGTCCCAACTAAACACACCTTTGTGAGCCATAATTGGTCGTAAACACAACTTATTGGTTATATACACACTTTATTGGGACTCATTGGTCCCAACAGACCCTCATTGCTCTTAAACACATATTATTGGGCCATCATTGGTCCTAAACACAACTTATTGGTTATATAAGACACACCTTACTAGGACTTATTGGTCCCAACCGACCCTCATTGCCCTACTAAACACACCTTATTGGGCCATCATTGGTCCTAAACACAACCTATTGGTTATATACACACCTTAGTGGGACTCATTAGTCCCAACTAAACACACATTATTGGGCCATCATTGGTCCTAAACACAACTTATTGGTTATATACACACCTTACTAGAACTTATTAGGCCTAACCGACCCTCATTGCCCTACTAAACACACCTTATTGGGCCATCATTGGTCCTAAACATAACTTATTGGTTATATACACACCTTAGTGGGACTCATTAGTCCCAACTAAACACACCATATTGGGCCATAATTGGTCGTAAACACAACTTATTGGTTATATAAACACCGTATTAGGACTCATTGGTGCCAACTAACCCTCATTGTCCATAAACCCACTTTATTGTGCCATCATTGGTCCTAAACACAACGTATTGGTCATATACACACATTAGTGGGACTCATTGGTCCCAACTAAACACACCTTATTGGGCCATAATTGGTCTTAAACACAACTTATTGGTTATATACACACTTTATTGGGACTCATTGGTCCCAACTGACCCTCATTGCCCTTAAACACACATTATTGGGCCATCATTGGTCCTAAACACAAATTATTGGTTATATAAGACACACCTTACTAGGACTTATTGGTCCCAACCGACCCTCATTGCCCTACTAAACACTCCTTATAGGGCCATCATTGGTCCTAAACACAACTTATTGGTTATATACACACCTTAGTAGGACTCATTAGTCCCAACTAAACACACATTATTGGGCCATCATTGGTCCTAAACACAACTTATTGGTTATATACACACCTTACTAGGACTTATTGGTTCTAACCGACCCTCATTGCCCTACTAAACACACCTTATTGGGCCATCATTGGTCCTAAACATAACTTATTGGTTATATGCACACCTTAGTGGGACTCATTGGTCCCAACTAAACACACCTTATTGGGCCATAATTGGTCGTAAACACAACTTATTGGTTATATACACACCTTATTGGGACTCATTGGTCCCAACTGACCCTCATTGCCCTTAAACACACATTATTGGGCCATCATTGGTCCTAAACACAACTTATTGGTTATATAAGACACACCTTACTAGGACTTATTGGTCCCAACCGACCCTCATTGCCCTACTAAACACACCTTATTGGGCCATCATTGGTCCTAAACACAACTTATTGGTTATATACACACCTTAGTGGGACTCATTAGTCCCAACTAAACACACCATATTGTCCCATAATTGGTCTTAAACACAACTTATTGGTTATATAAACACCTTATTAGGACTCATTGGTGCCAACTAACCCTCATTGTCCCTAAACCCACTTTATTGTGCCATCATTGGTCCTAAACACAACGTATTGGTCATATACACACATTAGTGGGACTCATTGGTCCCAACTAAACACACCTTTTTGAGCCATAATTGGTCGTAAACACAACTTATTGGTTATATACACACTTTATTGGGACTCATTGGTCCCAACAGACCCTCATTGCTCTTAAACACATATTATTGGGCCATCATTGGTCCTAAACACAACTTATTGGTTATATAAGACACACCTTACTAGGACTTATTGGTCCCAACCGACCCTCGTTGCCCTACTAAACACACCATATTGGGCCATAATTGGTCGTAAACACAACTTATTGGTTATATAAACACCGTATTAGGACTCATTGGTGCCAACTAACCTTCATTGTCCATAAACCCACTTTATTGTGCCACCATTGGTCCTAAACACAACGTATTGGTTATATGCACACATTAGTGGGACTCATTGGTCCCAACTAAACACACCTTATTGGGCCATAATTGGTCTTAAACACAACTTATTGGTTATATACACACTTTATTGGGACTCATTGGTCCCAACTGACCCTCATTGCCCTTAAACACACATTATTGGGCCATCATTGGTCCTAAACACAAATTATTGGTTATATAAGACACACCTTACTAGGACTTATTGGTCCCAACCGACCCTCATTGCCCTACTAAACACTCCTTATAGGGCCATCATTGGTCCTAAACACAACTTATTGGTTATATACACACCTTAGTAGGACTCATTAGTCCCAACTAAACACACATTATTGGGCCATCATTGGTCCTAAACACAACTTATTGGTTATATACACACCTTACTAGGACTTATTGGTTCTAACCGACCCTAATTGCCCTATTAAACACACCTTATTGGGCCATCATTGGTCCTAAACATAACTTATTGGTTATATGCACACATTAGTGGGACTCATTGGTCCCAACTAAACACACCTTATTGGGCCATAATTGGTCGTAAACACAACTTATTGGTTATATACACACTTTATTGGGACTCATTGGTCCCAACTGACCCTCATTGCCCTTAAACACACATTATTGGGCCATCATTGGTCCTAAACACAACTTATTGGTTATATAAGACACACCTTACTAGGACTTATTGGTCCCAATCGACCCTCATTGCCCTACTAAACACTCCTTATTGGGCCATCATTGGTCCTAAACACAACTTATTGGTTATATACACACCTTAGTGGGACTCATTAGTCCCAACTAAACACACCATATTGTCCCATAATTGGTCTTAAACACAACTTATTGGTTATATAAACACCTTATTAGGACTCATTGGTGCCAACTAACCCTCATTGTCCCTAAACCCACTTTATTGTACCATCATTGGTCCTAAACACAACGTATTGGTCATATACACACATTAGTGGGACTCATTGGTCCCAACTAAACACACCTTTTTGAGCCATAATTGGTCGTAAACACAACTTATTGGTTATATACACACTTTATTGGGACTCATTGGTCCCAACAGACCCTCATGGCTCTTAAACACATATTATTGGGCCATCATTGGTCCTAAACACAACTTATTGGTTATATAAGACACACCTTACTAGGACTTATTGGTCCCAACCGACCCTCGTTGCCCTACTAAACACACCATATTGGGCCATAATTGGTCGTAAACACAACTTATTGGTTATATAAACACCGTATTAGGACTCATTGGTGCCAACTAACCTTCATTGTCCATAAACCCACTTTATTGTGCCACCATTGGTCCTAAACACAACCTATTGGTTATATGCACACATTAGTGGGACTCATTGGTCCCAACTAAACACACCTTATTGGGCCATAATTGGTCTTAAACACAACTTATTGGTTATATACACACTTTATTGGGACTCATTGGTCCCAACTGACCCTCATTGCCCTTAAACACACATTATTGGGCCATCATTGGTCCTAAACACAAATTATTGGTTATATAAGACACACCTTACTAGGACTTATTGGTCCCAATCGACCCTCATTGCCCTACTAAACACTCCTTATAGGGCCATCATTGGTCCTAAACACAACTTATTGGTTATATACACACCTTAGTGGGACTCATTAGTCCCAACTAAACACACCATATTGGGCCATAATTGGTCTTAAACACAACTTATTGGTTATATAAACACCTTATTAGGACTCATTGGTGCCAACTAACCCTCATTGTCCCTAAACCCACTTTATTGTACCATCATTGGTCCTAAACACAACGTATTGGTCATATACACACATTAGTGGGACTCATTGGTCCCAACTAAACACACCTTTTTGAGCCATAATTGGTCGTAAACACAACTTATTGGTTATATACACACTTTATTGGGACTCATTGGTCCCAACAGACCCTCATGGCTCTTAAACACATATTATTGGGCCATCATTGGTCCTAAACACAACTTATTGGTTATATAAGACACACCTTACTAGGACTTATTGGTCCCAACCGACCCTCGTTGCCCTACTAAACACACCTTATTGGGCCATCATTGGTCCTAAACACAACTTATTGGTTATATACACACCTTAGTAGGACTCATTAGTCCCAACTAAACACACATTATTGGGCCATCATTGGTCCTAAACACAACTTATTGGTTATATACACACCTTACTAGGACTTATTGGTTCTAACCGACCCTAATTCCCTATTAAACACACCTTATTGGGCCATCATTGGTCCTAAACATAACTTATTGGTTATATGCACACATTAGTGGGACTCATTGGTCCCAACTAAACACACCTTATTGGGCCATAATTGGTCTTAAACACAACTTATTGGTTATATACACACTTTATTGGGACTCATTGGTCCCAACTGACCCTCATTGCCCTTAAACACACATTATTGGGCCATCATTGGTCCTAAACACAAATTATTGGTTATATAAGACACACCTTACTAGGACTTATTGGTCCCAATCGACCCTCATTGCCCTACTAAACACTCCTTATAGGGCCATCATTGGTCCTAAACACAACTTATTGGTTATATACACACCTTAGTGGGACTCATTAGTCCCAACTAAACACACCATATTGTCCCATAATTGGTCTTAAACACAACTTATTGGTTATATAAACACCTTATTAGGACTCATTGGTGCCAACTAACCCTCATTGTCCCTAAACCCACTTTATTGTACCATCATTGGTCCTAAACACAACGTATTGGTCATATACACACATTAGTGGGACTCATTGGTCCCAACTAAACACACCTTTTTGAGCCATAATTGGTCGTAAACACAACTTATTGGTTATATACACACTTTATTGGGACTCATTGGTCCCAACAGACCCTCATGGCTCTTAAACACATATTATTGGGCCATCATTGGTCCTAAACACAACTTATTGGTTATATAAGACACACCTTACTAGGACTTATTGGTCCCAACCGACCCTCGTTGCCCTACTAAACACACCATATTGGGCCATAATTGGTCGTAAACACAACTTATTGGTTATATAAACACCGTATTAGGACTCATTGGTGCCAACTAACCTTCATTGTCCATAAACCCACTTTATTGTGCCACCATTGGTCCTAAACACAACCTATTGGTTATATGCACACATTAGTGGGACTCATTGGTCCCAACTAAACACACCTTATTGGGCCATAATTGGTCTTAAACACAACTTATTGGTTATATACACACTTTATTGGGACTCATTGGTCCCAACTGACCCTCATTGCCCTTAAACACACATTATTGGGCCATCATTGGTCCTAAACACAAATTATTGGTTATATAAGACACACCTTACTAGGACTTATTGGTCCCAACTCGACCCTCATTGCCCTACTAAACACTCCTTATAGGGCCATCATTGGTCCTAAACACAACTTATTGGTTATATACACACCTTAGTGGGACTCATTAGTCCCAACTAAACACACCATATTGTCCCATAATTGGTCTTAAACACAACTTATTGGTTATATAAACACCTTATTAGGACTCATTGGTGCCAACTAACCCTCATTGTCCCTAAACCCACTTTATTGTACCATCATTGGTCCTAAACACAACGTATTGGTCATATACACACATTAGTGGGACTCATTGGTCCCAACTAAACACACCTTTTTGAGCCATAATTGGTCGTAAACACAACTTATTGGTTATATACACACTTTATTGGGACTCATTGGTCCCAACAGACCCTCATGGCTCTTAAACACATATTATTGGGCCATCATTGGTCCTAAACACAACTTATTGGTTATATAAGACACACCTTACTAGGACTTATTGGTCCCAACCGACCCTCGTTGCCCTACTAAACACACCTTATTGGGCCATCATTGGTCCTAAACACAACTTATTGGTTATATACACACCTTAGTGGGACTCATTAGTCCCAACTAAACACACATTATTGGGCCATCATTGGTCCTAAACATAACTTATTGGTTATATACACACCTTAGTGGGACTCATTAGTCCCAACTAAACACACCATGTTGGGCCATAGTTGGTCGTAAACACAACTTATTGGTTATATAACCACCTTATTAGGACTCATTGGTGCCAACTAACCCTCATTGTCCTTAAACCCACTTTATTATGCCATCATTGGTCCTAAACACAACTTATTGGTTATATACACACCTTACTAGGATTTATTGGTCCTAACTGACCCTCGTTGCCCTACTAAACACACCTTATTGCGCCATCATTGGTCCTAAACATAACTTATTGGTTATATACACACCTTAGTGGGACTCATTAGTCCCAACTAAACACACCATATTGTCCCATAATTGGTCTTAAACACAACTTATTGGTTATATAAACACCTTATTAGGACTCATTGGTGCCAACTAACCCTCATTGTCCCTAAACCCACTTTATTGTGCCATCATTGGTCCTAAACACAACGTATTGGTCATATACACACATTAGTGGGACTCATTGGTCCTAACTAAACACACCTTTTTGAGCCATAATTGGTCGTAAACACAACTTATTGGTTATATACACACTTTATTGGGACTCATTGGTCCCAACAGACCCTCATTGCTCTTAAACACATATTATTGGGCCATCATTGGTCCTAAACACAACTTATTGGTTATATAAGACACACCTTACTAGGACTTATTGGTCCCAACCGACCCTCATTGCCCTACTAAACACACCTTATTGGGCCATCATTGGTCCTAAACCCAACTTATTGGTTATATACACACCTTAGTGGGACTCATTAGTCCCAACTAAACACACATTATTGGGCCATCATTGGTCCTAAACACAACTTATTGGTTATATACACACCTTACTAGAACTTATTAGGCCTAACCGACGCTCATTGCCCTACTAAACACACCTTATTGGGCCATCATTGGTCCTAAACATATACTTATTGGTTATATACACACCTTAGTGGGACTCATTAGTCCCAACTAAACACACCATATTGGGCCATAATTGGTCGTAAACACAACTTATTGGTTATATAAACACCGTATTAGGACTCATTGGTGCCAACTAACCCTCATTGTCCATAAACCCACTTTATTGTGCCATCATTGGTCCTAAACACAACCTATTGGTTATATGCACACATTAGTGGGACTCATTGGTCCCAACTAAACACACCTTATTGGGCCATAATTGGTCTTAAACACAACTTATTGGTTATATACACACTTTATTGGGACTCATTGGTCCCAACTGACCCTCATTGCCCTTAAACACACATTATTGGGCCATCATTGGTCCTAAACACAAATTATTGGTTATATAAGACACACCTTACTAGGACTTATTGGTCCCAATCGACCCTCATTGCCCTACTAAACACTCCTTATAGGGCCATCATTGGTCCTAAACACAACTTATTGGTTATATACACACCTTAGTGGGACTCATTAGTCCCAACTAAACACACCATATTGTCCCATAATTGGTCTTAAACACAACTTATTGGTTATATAAACACCTTATTAGGACTCATTGGTGCCAACTAACCCTCATTGTCCCTAAACCCACTTTATTGTACCATCATTGGTCCTAAACACAACGTATTGGTCATATACACACATTAGTGGGACTCATTGGTCCCAACTAAACACACCTTTTTGAGCCATAATTGGTCGTAAACACAACTTATTGGTTATATACACACTTTATTGGGACTCATTGGTCCCAACAGACCCTCATGGCTCTTAAACACATATTATTGGGCCATCATTGGTCCTAAACACAACTTATTGGTTATATAAGACACACCTTACTAGGACTTATTGGTCCCAACCGACCCTCGTTGCCCTACTAAACACACCTTATTGGGCCATCATTGGTCCTAAACACAACTTATTGGTTATATACACACCTTAGTGGGACTCATTAGTCCCAACTAAACACACATTATTGGGCCATCATTGGTCCTAAACATAACTTATTGGTTATATACACACCTTAGTGGGACTCATTAGTCCCAACTAAACACACCATGTTGGGCCATAGTTGGTCGTAAACACAACTTATTGGTTATATAACCACCTTATTAGGACTCATTGGTGCCAACTAACCCTCATTGTCCTTAAACCCACTTTATTATGCCATCATTGGTCCTAAACACAACTTATTGGTTATATACACACCTTACTAGGATTTATTGGTCCTAACTGACCCTCGTTGCCCTACTAAACACACCTTATTGCGCCATCATTGGTCCTAAACATAACTTATTGGTTATATACACACCTTAGTGGGACTCATTAGTCCCAACTAAACACACCATATTGTCCCATAATTGGTCTTAAACACAACTTATTGGTTATATAAACACCTTATTAGGACTCATTGGTGCCAACTAACCCTCATTGTCCCTAAACCCACTTTATTGTGCCATCATTGGTCCTAAACACAACGTATTGGTCATATACACACATTAGTGGGACTCATTGGTCCTAACTAAACACACCTTTTTGAGCCATAATTGGTCGTAAACACAACTTATTGGTTATATACACACTTTATTGGGACTCATTGGTCCCAACAGACCCTCATTGCTCTTAAACACATATTATTGGGCCATCATTGGTCCTAAACACAACTTATTGGTTATATAAGACACACCTTACTAGGACTTATTGGTCCCAACCGACCCTCATTGCCCTACTAAACACACCTTATTGGGCCATCATTGGTCCTAAACCCAACTTATTGGTTATATACACACCTTAGTGGGACTCATTAGTCCCAACTAAACACACATTATTGGGCCATCATTGGTCCTAAACACAACTTATTGGTTATATACACACCTTACTAGAACTTATTAGGCCTAACCGACGCTCATTGCCCTACTAAACACACCTTATTGGGCCATCATTGGTCCTAAACATAACTTATTGGTTATATACACACCTTAGTGGGACTCATTAGTCCCAACTAAACACACCATATTGGGCCATAATTGGTCGTAAACACAACTTATTGGTTATATAAACACCGTATTAGGACTCATTGGTGCCAACTAACCTTCATTGTCCATAAACCCACTTTATTGTGCCACCATTGGTCCTAAACACAACCTATTGGTTATATGCACACATTAGTGGGACTCATTGGTCCCAACTAAACACACCTTATTGGGCCATAATTGGTCTTAAACACAACTTATTGGTTATATACACACTTTATTGGGACTCATTGGTCCCAACTGACCCTCATTGCCCTTAAACACACATTATTGGGCCATCATTGGTCCTAAACACAAATTATTGGTTATATAAGACACACCTTACTAGGACTTATTGGTCCCAATCGACCCTCATTGCCCTACTAAACACTCCTTATAGGGCCATCATTGGTCCTAAACACAACTTATTGGTTATATACACACCTTAGTAGGACTCATTAGTCCCAACTAAACACACATTATTGGGCCATCATTGGTCCTAAACACAACTTATTGGTTATATACACACCTTACTAGGACTTATTGGTTCTAACCGACCCTCATTGCCCTACTAAACACACCATATTGGGCCATCATTGGTCCTAAACATAACTTATTGGTTATATACACACCTTAGTGGGACTCATTAGTCCCAACTAAACACACCATATTGGGCCATAATTGGTCGTAAACACAACTTATTGGTTATATAAACACCGTATTAGGACTCATTGGTGCCAACTAACCCTCATTGTCCATAAACCCACTTTATTGTGCCATCATTGGTCCTAAACACAACGTATTGGTTATATGCACACATTAGTGGGACTCATTGGTCCCAACTAAACACACCTTATTGGGCCATAATTGGTCGTAAACACAACTTATTGGTTATATACACACTTTATTGGGACTCATTGGTCCCAACTGACCCTCATTGCCCTTAAACACACATTATTGGGCCATCATTGGTCCTAAACACAAATTATTGGTTATATAAGACACACCTTACTAGGACTTATTGGTCCCAACCGACCCTCATTGCCCTACTAAACACACCTTATTGGGCCATCATTGGTCCTAAACAGAACTTATTGGTTATATACACACCTTACTAGGACTTATTGGGCCTAACCGACCCTCATTGCCCTACTAAACACACCTTATTGGGCCATCATTGGTCCTAAACATAACTTATTGGTTATATACACACCTTAGTGGGACTCATTAGTCCCAACTAAACACACCATATTGGGCCATAATTGGTCGTAAACACAACTTATTGGTTATATAAACACCGTATTAGGACTCATTGGTGACAACTAACCCTCATTGTCCATAAACCCACTTTATTGTGCCATCATTGGTCCTAAACACAACGTATTGGTTATATTGTAAAACCACTTG
>JBCNJP010014738.1:0-10574 GCA_039602395.1 Deinandra increscens subsp. villosa | reverse complement strand
TCATTGTTTTGTTTTAGTGACATTTCTAATGTTTTATTGGTGCACCTAAGTTTGCATTTAGGCTTTCGACATTTAGCCCTTTAGGTGTATTTAATGTTTTATCGTTGTTTTATTACATAAAAAAACTAATAAATTGACAACCATGTAAAATTAAGGAATGATTCGGACGCAATGCACCAATGGACAAATCTAGTTATAATATATATCGTAATTATTATTTTAATATTGTTAGTATCATTATTGTTTCAATTAAAATTTACGTATGAAATTAATTCTGGTTTGGTTTTTAAAAAATATAATATTTTAGTTTTGCCTTTTTTTAACATTAACACCTAAATATTTGTCTAAAAGAAAATAATCACAACTTGCACTTTGTAAAATTTAGACTCACAAGTCACAACCATGAGTTCTGATTGTTACATAACCAACATTCAACACCATCAAAAATTCAAACCCAATATCATCTCTCTACCTTTCCGCCCATTACGATTATAACTAGGGCTCATAGGTATGACCGACAATATGCGTCGATTTGGGGTGCACATTAAGCGGTTGGGGAGGGGGTCCTCGGAGTACCCGTAGTCAAAAGATGGTACAGGGTGGGGATCGGCCGTGGTACGGTCAACTTTGGAGTTAAGAATGGCCGACCGCATTGCTATATCGGTTTTCAAAACTCATATAACCTCTTTATAATGTAAACAAAACGATTCCGAAGCCTAAAAATCTGCATAGATCCTAACTAAAAGCAAAGAGTCAAAGGGAGTGGTTATCCGCCACTCCCTTTGCTTTTTGTTAAGGGGTCTCCCTTTCCCCGCCTTCTCTCGGTTAACCTTAACATCTGCTAAACCCCAAGTACAACATTGTGTATCCAAGTCAAATGATTCAAGTCTCAATACACCGTCTTGCTCGCATGATGACGTGGCATCATCGGCTGTTGTTGTGTATTTTACGTACATGGGACGATCTTTGAATCTTCCAAGATCTTGGGGGATCCTAACTACCCTCTCAAGTCCAGGTGAAGACACCTATATAAAAAAAGAAACAAATGTGAAAAGATTTTATTTGTTTACAAGAATTTCAAGAAAGGATGACAAGCAAAACGGGTGGGTCAGGTTGTGGTTGCAATGGGTTCAGGATGGAACCGTGTAAAATAAAAACATCGCCAAAAATGCAGATGGATCAAACTGCTTATAGTTGCCCAAAGTATACTTAACCGTATATAACCTCCTAAATTACTTTATTCAAAGAAACATCATTATTTTAGTAAGCAGTTTTTGTCAACAGAAAGTGTTGGCGGGTCAACCCGATCTCTTTGATGCAACCTAAAGTATATATGTGTTTTGACTTGTTACCTCAAGTGATATATCAACAGGAACAGATCCAGAAGCCTCGGCCTCACTTAACCGTTCTCTATAGGCATTTGAGAAAGCTTCAATATCCTCCATGGTGGGAGAACCTGACCTGCAAAAATTCATGGGGCAAGGGTATAAGAAACATGATATGCTACAATGGCTATTACTGTTTGGACAAACAATATATTATTGTGATAATTTGATTATTTAGGTCTCGTTGGGAGAAGCCTCTCTATCCCGCTCACCTCCATCACACCCTCCCTAGAATCTACCAATAAGTATGTTGTGAGTGGGATTATACTTGATATGTAGTTTTGGATAGTTAGTTTTAAGCTGGCGGGAACAAAACTAAAACTATTTTTTTTATCAAAAGGTAAAACAGAACTTACCTAGTTTAAGAAACTTTTACTCCCATCTAACAATTTCAGCCATTTATGTAGTTCATTGGAACGTATTGGGACGATTTCATCTATTTGTTTCTAATATTCCAAAATTATATGTATTCATTTGAAGTTCATAGTATCATATTTATCATTCAAAAACACTAAGGTGACATTTGGTTCACGGAATGTAATGTAATTGGAATTGTAAAGTTTTCCTTTTAAAGTTGTGCTTAAATTGGGTAAGGAATGGGTTTGAAATACAATGAATTCCTTTAATCAATGGAATTTCGAAATCCTTCACTTTAACGAAGGAAAGTTACATGACCCCAGATTCCATTGATTAAAGGAATTCATTGTATTTCAAACCCCCTCCTTACCCAACTTAAGCACAATTTTAAAAGGAAAACATTACAATTCCAATTACATTACATTTCGTGAACCAAACGCCACCTAAAAGTATCACATTTAACCATTTCATAGTAACAAACAAGCCAAAAAACATAGCAAAAATCTCACTGGAATACTAGAGTCTGGGGAGGGTGAGGTGAGAGTCTATATCTCATGGGATGGAGCATTGACTATTTCATAGTAAATAAAATAAAATCATTTATAACAGGGTGTTTCACTATATAAATGCAGAGAACATTGATGTGTCATTTATAACAGGGTGTTTCACTATATAAATGGAGCATTGACTATCTGTTGCACACATTTAAAAGGCAGAAGTAATGAGAAAATATCTTAACCAGGAGATTTACTGACAAATATCATAAGTTTCAGGTTAAAGCGGACTTGGCATGGAAAACGAGGTAGACATGACAAAAAGTTGGCGATTTGATCACACGGACAAGCCCCAGCTATGTGCCAATAAAGTTAGATCAGGAGCCAAGTCGGTGACTGAGAAGCCATTAAGAAGCCAAGGCGTGTTAGTATGTTACCAGATATCCAAGTCACACGACCAATGTTCAAGCCGTGTGGCTGAGAAGCGCAAGTCGTGTGCCGAGAAAGTTAGATCACGAGCCAAGTCGGTGACCGAGAAGCCAAGGTGTGTTACCAAATATCCAAGTCACACGACCAATATTCAAGCCGTGTGGCAGAGAAGCCCAAGTCGTGTGTCCGAGAACAGGAGCCAGATCATGAGAACAGGGTAAGCCATGTGAGCCACAAGACTTAGCCAGGCCGTGTGGACCCTCACACGATCATGTGGGGGTTCAAAACTAGCCTATAAAGTATAAATAAAGGATTTCACTCTTCATTTTGACACACCAATTCCACAGAGAGAGTTTAGAGAAGGAGCAAGAAGGCCAGAATCCAAGATCCAAATAAATCAGATTTGTATCGGTTCTATTCAGGAATGAGGAATCATTCTGCTTTAAATTCGGTTTGCTACTTTGTTTATTATTTTGATGAATCCAATACTTTCAGTCTTGATTTGTGATTTTGTGAGTTCAGACATGAGCCAAACTAATCAAATCACTTAGATGAGACGAATCTTGCTATGGTTTGACTTTTGGATTTGACTAAGCTTATGATTTATGTTTGACGTAACGATTTGGTTTTACAATTTGATTAATGAATGTGTATTTCTTATTAAGCTTGCATTACATCTGATTTTGTGGATCTCTTAGCCCTAGTATATAATCTATCCTTGGTTGAGTTTTCTAATGTTTAACCGAGTTACCTTGATTATTGATTTAAGGTATGGTACTAGGAATGATCTACGAGAATCTAGGTACAATCAATCAATTCTAACTAGAAAGCGATAAAAATCGAAAATTGTTCATCATAGTAAAAACAGGATCTTTCCTTATAGGCTGGGGGGATAAAGACAAAATTGTTTTCTTACAAAAACGGTTAAAAAAATTCTATTCATGTTTGCAAAAACAATTTTCTCTTTTTTTTCTGATTATCTATTTATACTATACCGACCGGATTAAATCAATAAATTAGAAATTCTAATGCAGTGACTGAGCGAGGGGTCTATATTTTATGGTTAATAGATATCTTTAGATCATGATTCTATTTAGACTATGATTCCATATCAGAAGAATTATCAAATTGCTTTATAGGACCATTTTAAACTTTAAAGTCCACCCTAAGGGTTTGAGTTCGGAAGAACCTTATCCTTTGCATAATCAAATTTTTGAACTATATACAAAACTAGTCCTTTTATCAATTAACTTCTTATAAAAATTAAAATTGTCACACTTTAAACAATAAAATCACATATAAACATTGTTTCCTAGCTTGTTATATTATGCATCTGATTACTTAAAAATCACTTTCAGAACGCACATCAAAATGAGGCATAAGCACTTACTTGTTTGAAAGCCTCTCAATACGCACTCGAACTGCAGAATTTTGTAATGTCTTAAAAGCATATATTCCCAACTCTCCATTAAAAGATAACAAAACTTTTTCAGCAATCGTCAAAACTTCTTTGTCCCATACAGTCCCAGCTAGAGAGATTCCACCTCCTCCGCCTCCATCCCCAAACTTCATAAAAGTAAAAAATAAAAGAAGCGTGTGATTACCACTTAACATACAAATTAATTTGCTAATAAGTTGTGAAATTTAAATTCAGTCCATTATTATTGGCCAACTTACTCTAGGTTCCGCATCTTCTTCGAAATAATCATCTTGGAAGTCATCATTCTCATCAAATCCCTCTATATAGGCATCCAATTGTCATGAGATCAATAATAAATAATGTATAGAAACAACACAAAGTTTATCATTAATGGATTATAGGAAGCATAGCTTCTATAAATTTACAAATAAATAACCATTATGTTACTTGATTAAATTAACTCATCTCAACAAACAATATAGTTTAATGTCAAAAGAATTCATATCAAAAGTGGAAATTAATGTGAAATTTATATATTCGCAGACAAAATTGCTACTACAGCTTCATATATGTTACATTCACAAATTACCACAAAGCTTCTCTTTGAAAATGGAAGATATAACATCTAGTGATTACATATAAGAATACTAAAAAGTGTTTCTTGTCTAGACTAGCTACGTTTTGATTTCTTGATTCTACAATAACAATACAACACTATCACATGTTTTTTCTACATATAAGAATCCTAGTGAGTTTTATCAACTTCCTAGGGGAAAAGATCTACTTATGACTTTAAATGTAACAATTAGGCAAATCCTCATCCATTGTGGGCATGAGAAATATTGGGCTCATAAGAAATATCCAACTACAAATAACAACAATGGCTAGTTAAGCTTGTTTGGGTGAGAGCAATCTCATATGGGTGACCTTCTCGGAAGTCTTCAATGTAGGCTTTACAGTTGGAGCCCTGGATATCTCTCTGAATCGTGTATGTATGAAATATTATGATGTACTCTTAATCATAGTTATCGAAGGCGCTAGGCGCACTCAAGGCGCAAAGGGTCCTCGTATCGCCTAGGCGCTAGGCGCAAAAAAAGCGAGGGCCTAAAGAAAAAAAAGCGCTCTTAAGTAAAAATATATAAAATATAATATAAAGTACCGAAATGACAAAATAATCTCAAATACCAAAATAATCCAAAATCAAGTTGAAACAAGACACACATAGAAAATATATATATAGTATAGATATAATAAACATAAAAGTATTAAAAATATAAAGTCTAATAATAAACAATTTAATAATCAAACTATAAACATCTTTAAAAAAAAATTCAATTAACTTTTTTAAATTTTCTGGATAAGACTAAACTATGTAAAGATTTATTTTTAAACATTCTAGTGTTCAATCACATCAAAAGTTGGCAATGTATAGAGATGCAGAGATGATACTGTGGATGTTACTGTATATTGTACTTTTTACTTATAAAAAACAAAAGATCAGACTTCAATTTCATGTCCTTTCTACCTCGTCTTCTCTCTTCTTCACTCTCCATGAAACTCTCCACACACACACAGTTTTGTTGGCCAGAACTTGACCGGATTTTGACCGGAAGCAGATCAAAATCTCGCCGGAATCCTGGCGCCTTAATTACCTAGGAAGCATAAGCGCATCTACTGCGCATCGCCTAGATTCTGCGCCTAGGCGCCAAAAGCGCTCGCTTTTAATAACTATGCTCTTAATCACTCAATAGGGTAACTCAAAGAAAAACAAGAATGAGTATGCTATTTCTGATATTAAAATGCGTATCAGAAAATGAACAAAAGCTTTTATTTTATAAATGGGGAACCATCACAACATTTTATTAAAACAACACAACCCTTTGTAAAAGGTGTATCAATTGGCGGTTAACACCGTTGGCAGTATTTGATTACATCAACAGTAACCCTGTCACTAGCAACTTTAGTTGTCAGTGGTTGGCCAAGTTGCAGCTCGCAACAATTGTTGTTGATCTCAGTTGCCAATTAATGACCAGTGGTAACTCGTCATTAGTAACCTCTAATGAAAAGTTACCACTGATGGCCAGTGGTAGGTACTAAAAATTTCCATTAACCATGCAAATATAAAGCAACCGCACTAGAGGCGAAGCCCCTTAGTGACCAAATACCCATTGGAACCCCTTGGCCACTAAGAGGCTTTGCCTCTTTGAACGATTGAGGTTCCTAGATCCATAAATCACACTAGTCTGGAACAAGCGTGTACTCCACAAATCCTAGCTTGTATCGATGGTTATTGTACTTCCACCTTGGTCTTAAGTAAAATCCAACAAAACTAAGTGGCTTGAGGACACAAAATCATCAAGATTCACCCACACAACCAAAAACAGATCCTTAAGGTCATTATCGGCAAAACAAACAACATTGGTTAATGGTTAGTATGAAGGGCTTGATGTTACACTGAAAGTGAAACATGTCATAATTTTAATTATCTCATTATTTGGGTATGGAGACGTTGCTAACCTATTACCATCAATGACAAATGAAAACGATGTGGCAATTGATTATCCTATTATCTCTTTTCGAAACAATAAGAAGGCATGGTGTACACTACTAGAATTACTCAACTGAAATCACTGTTGTCAATAGCGATCGTAGCGACCGCTATATAGCGCTACGTAGCGATGCGGTAAAGTACCGCTATTTACTTTTTGCGACAAAATAGCGAATCTAGCGGAACTCTTGTTTTTTTTTAATTATTTAATATATATATATATAATATAATATGTCAATACGGTCAAAAGAAACCTTTTTAGGGTTTTGTTTATTCTGTACGCCACACGCCAAACCCGATTCTCTGATTTACGATCGTTCGCGACTTCATCTTCTCCGACCGTTCTCGACTTCATCTTCTCCGATTCTCTGATTCAAGGTTCTGCATAATGGTTCTTCTCCGATTCTTCTGATTCAAGGTTCATCTCGCATCATCCTTCTGCTTCATCGCGCTCCTTCTTCCGGTCTGATTTGTTCAGTTACGAAATCTGACATCTCTTTCATCTGACCTCTCTTTCAAGTTTTCAATCAGCTTCATGGTTCATGGCTTGAATACTTGTTACTTAAATACTTCATGGCTGATTTCAAGCATTTACTATCTAGATGATGACTGAGTTAGTCATAGAGAATTAGAGATAGAGTACTTTAGGTAGTTTATGGGTATGCAAATGTTTATTTTGTGGTTATAATTACTAGTTTGGCTACTATATTTTGATCTATATTTTGATAACTTAATGAAAAGTAATATTTCTTAAATTTTATACCATTGTATCGCTATATATAAAATAGCGGGCGCTATTTACCGCTATTCGCTACATAGCATATAGGTAGCTTGTCGCTATTTACCGCTATTCGCTATTGACAACTATGAACTGAAAAGAAATGAAAGCCTGACTACTTAAGTTTCTATGTCAACCACCTGCACAAGATAATCAAAGCAGATGTATCTCAAATAAACAACATGCTTAAACATTGCCAGAATCACATGTCCGGTGATGTGTGCGCCTCGAAGCGCCTCATTCTTTTTAAAATAAGCCATGGGTGTGAGATCCAAGCAATCCGATGAGCTTTCAACGAGCTTCATTCAGGCCAAATTCTGTAAATTCCGGTAAAATTTACAAGTTTCGAACAAAATAGTCTGAAACAACCAATAATGCCACGGAACCGGCCTAAACTAGACCAAAACAAACCTAAAACCACTAAAAATGGTATGTTTATGCTACATCATCTTGCTTATCTTGGCCTCTAGCGCCCTCGCTTTTTAAGTGCCTCGTGCTCAAGGCCAAGGTTCACCTTTTGTGCCTTGGACCTTTGACACCTATGCCACAATTAACTATTAAGTGTGTTTGGGTGGGAGCAATCCAAAATGTGTGACCTAATGGACCAAAGACAAATCCTTGAACATCCTCTCGGCAAAACGGACAATATTGGTTTGTATGAGGTGCCGAATGTTTCATTAAAAGTTATTAGGGATATTTATAATTATATAGGTATAGAATTGTTGTTAAGTTGTTATCAACTACGATAAATGAACATAAATTGGGAAGACACATCTAAAACACCGCCAGAATCACACATATGAAACCCTAATTAGTAATTATTCAAATTTCTTCGTTAAACCAGCAGCACATGATAAGCAAAAGAGAAATCTCAAACAAAACAACAAGTTTAAACACAATCAATTCTAATTCCCAAATCAATTTCACTTTCGATTCATATTGCCCAAATCAATTCCAGCCGAATTGGGACTGAGAAACTGCGATATCAAATAGTAAAGAGATTCGTACCATCATCGTCGTCTTCTTCGTCGAATTCTTCAAATTCATCCACCTCCGACGCTTCTTCAACGATGGAAGGCGGTTCTGACGAAGGAGTCTTCTTTCTGGCGGGTACAGGAAGACATGGATGGATTCTGTTGGATGATAGTAAGGGATTTGAATTGCAGAATGGGATTTTGGAGAGAGTGATGAAGCGAGGGTGAAAGGGATTGGATTGTGAGGGTGAAGAAACTTGAGGAGCAAGTAAGACTGTGTGAAGATGGTAAGAGATTGAACCCATAATTGCCGTGGTTTGTTTCTGGTATTATGCTTCTATCAACTTCATCTTCATCACTCGTGAGGGCTTTTAGTTTTAAAATTTTCTTTTGTGTATTAAATCGATAAGACTGAAAATAAAAAAGGTAAAAAATAACAATATTACATGACTTATATATTTATATAATATACAATCAAAATTCACGATGAATAGTATACTTTTAGGTTTTCAAATTTTGGCCACGTGAATTTGGTTTTTTGACGTTTTCTATCATTAAACTTTTACGATTTATTTTTTTTTCAAATTTCATGATGAATAGTATACTTTTAGGTTTTCAAACTTTGGCCACGTGAATTTGGTTTTTTGACGTTTTCTACCCCTAAACTTTTACGATTTGTTTTTTTTTTCTTTCTAACGAAATAGTAAACTTTTAGTTTTCATAGTTTTGGCCACATTGTTTCATACTCTTACGTTTTGTACCGTTTAACTTTTAGAGTTTTTGTTATTTTATTTCATGATGAATAGTATACTTTTACTTTTTCAAACTTTGGCCACGTGACTTTGGTGTTTTGACGCTTTCTACCCCTAAACTTTTACGATTTGTTTTTCTCTTTCTAACGAAATAGTAAACTTTTAGTTTTCATAGTTTGACCACATTGTTTCATACTCTTATGTTTTGTACCGTTTAACTTTTAGAGTTTTTGTTATTTTAAGTTTTGTTGTCTTCTATTTTGGCCACGAAACTTTTAACTATTCTACTTTCATTTTTAGTATATTTTTATAGTTTTTCGAATTATATAAAGGCTTCATTCCTAGAATTACATATTCGTTGAGAAAATAACCCACGAGAAGGGCTGATTTGCAGATGAGGAATTAGCATACCAACTCGTTTTCATCCTTCCCATTCGTGTTCGTAGGCCTTTTTTTAGTTTTTAAGAAGGGGTGCAACCAAGGAGATAATTCATGATTTCTAAATCGAATAGATTTTTTATTCAATTTAGAAAGTAGGAAACTATAACTATATATATATAAAGAGGACAAAGTAATACAAAAAGAACTCTGTTCGATTTTTTAGTCTATCTATACGAGGAGATCATATGAAAAATGTAACCGATTCTTTCGTTTCTTTGGGCCACTGGCCATTCGCCGGGAGTTTCGGGTTTAATACCGATATTTTAGCAACAAATCTAATAAATCTAAGTGTAGTGCTTGGGGTCTTGATCTTTTTTGGAAAGGGAGTGTGTGCGAGTTGTTTATTTCAAGAATAGGCTGGATCCAACCAGATGTACTTTTTCTGTTATAACTAGGAAAGTGATATCTAAGAAAGAAGAGTGCATGATCTCGCGAATTACTTCTGAATCAATTCAGAAATCATATGTAAGAATTATAGCATTTCGTAATTTATTGGAAAATCCACTTTGATTCTCTATCAACCAATAATGTGGGACCATTAACATGGTTAAAGCTAAACTGTTTGAAGTCCAGACGAAGCATGGTACTCTTTCTACCACTATGTTAATATAGAGATGGTTTCAAAATAAATATTTTATCAATATAGAACACTCATATCGATAAAATGATTTGAACGACTTATTGGGGGTTTTCTCCCCCTTTTTAGCCAATGCTGAATCGATGACCTATGTATTGTGTATAAAGTAAGAAAAACTTCTTGGATTAAAAAAAGTAAACAACTTTGCTGACAATTACATATTTTTTGTTTGGTCAGAAGAGTCCTCCGAATATTTTGATCTTGGATTAGTGATTCCTTTTGAGATTTTGATTTCATTTTGAAATATGACAAGAGAATAGAGGATAGGCTCATTACATTAACAATAAAAATATGGTAATTTACATTGAGCGTGAGAGCCAAATGAATCGAAAGATTCGTGTTTGGTTCGGGAAGGGATC
>JBCNJP010014737.1:0-10575 GCA_039602395.1 Deinandra increscens subsp. villosa | reverse complement strand
CGCAACATGTTTCATTCGAGAGTGGTAGACGGGATTAGCACAAGCGTAGGTGGCCCCCATATTATCACAATAGAGTGTCGGGTGAGTGCGGCAATGAGACACCCAACTCCTTAAGCAAATTTTCAACCCATGCAACTTCAGCAGCGGCATTAGCAAGGGCCTTGTATTCAGCTTCAGTCGAGGATCGTGAAACCGACTTTTGGCGAGCGGACTTCCACGAGATGATGTTGTTACCAAGGTAAATGACATAAGCTGTAGTTGAGCGACCAGCAGTAGCAACACCACCCCAATCAGAATCTGAAAAGGCATTTAGAGTAACAGGCGAACGGCGATTAAGAAATAAACCATGAAATATAGTTCCCTTGAGATACCGAAGGAGGCGTTTAAGAGCCTGACAATGATGTCTGCGTCGGCCTATGCATGAATTGCGCTAATTTGTTAACCGCAAAGGCAATATCTGGACGCGTGAACGCCAGATACTGAAGAGAACCAATGAGTCGGCGGTATGGGGTGGGATCCACCGGCGGAGTTCCATCGTCGAGCATAAGAGTCTGAGAAGAACATAATGGTGTGAGTACCGGTTTCGCACCGTCCATGTGATTGGCGACCAAGAGATCATGAATGTGACGGAGTTGTGACAAAAATAATCCGGTAGGTGTTGGTATAAGCTCAATTCCCAAGAAATGACTCGGATAACCCAGATCTTTCAAAGAGAACAGGGACGCCAAGCGGACCGCAAACTGATCTAAGAAGTCCTGATTATTACCCGTGAGGATAATGTCATCAACGTATACCATGAAGTAGCAGACAGTGGCTCCACGATTGTAGATAAACAAGGATGCATCTGCAAGAGATTTGCTAAAACCTGTATCACACAAAAAACTCATTAGTTCTAAATACCAAGCTCGGGGAGCTTGTTTGAGCCCATATAATGAGCGTTTCAGCCTGCACACATGAGATTGTGAGAGTGGGATGTGTGTAACCCGGTGGTTGTTCCATGTACACTTCCTCCTGAAGAGTGCCATGAAGGAACGCATTGTTTACGTCGAGTTGACGTAGAGACCACCCGCGAGACAATGCAATAGATAGGATGGTACGAATAGTAACGGGCTTTGTAACAGGACTAAATGTATCAAAATAGTCCTTGCCATACTCTTGAAGGAAACCTTTAGCTACCAGACGAGCCTTGTACTTGTCGATTATGCCATCGGGATGGCGTTTAACCCTAAAAATCCATTTGCATCCGATCGGTTTGTGATTATTCGGAGGAACTAGTTCCCAAGTATGGTTACGTAGCAATGCATTGTACTCTTCGTCCATGGCCTTGCGCCATAGAGGGTCCTTTGAGGCTTGGAGGTAGGTAGTAGGCTCGAGGGAGGGACGGGTCGGATGAGTGGTGGCGGTGTTAACGAACTGAGAATTAAAGTATTTGGGGTTGGGTTTTCGGGTTCGGGCAGCAGGGGCAGGATGGTCCGGATAATGAGGAGTGGAGTTGGGTTGGGTGGACACGGAGGCAGGGGAGGTGGCAGATCCGTGAGAGGAGTGGGCGGTGGAGCTAGGTAGGAGTGTGCGGAGCATTGATCGGGGGAGGGGGGTTCGATCAACGATGGAGAAACGGATACGTGAGTGAGAATCGGGGACGCGGTGGATGGAATCGGAGGAGGAGAGGTAGGTTGAGGTTGGGACGAGTTTGGGGAAGGGGACGTGGGCGGGAAAATGGAGGCAGAAGGGTGGGAATAGGAGTTAGGAGAGAAGAACCGATCGACGGTGGGAAGGGGTTCGAGTGTAGGAGGTGGTTGTTTTGTTAGGGAAAATTGATTCTTGAAACGTGACATACCGGGAATGATAGAGTCGATTCTGTTTTTGGAACAAGGCATTTATAGGCCGACTTGGAAGTGGAGTATCCAAGAAATATACATGGTTGAGACCGGGGTTCAAGTTTGGAGGTAGTATATGGCCGGAGCCATGGATAACATAAACACCCAAACGTTTTTAGTTTCGTGTAGTTGGGGTGTTGTTGGTAAAGGATTTGATAAGGTGAAACAGGTGGACAAGGTGGGAGTGGGTAGACGATTGATGAGATATACGGCGGTTTGAAAGGTGTGTGACCAGTAGGTGAGAAGTAAGCCCGCATAGTGAAGAAGGGAAAGCCCGGTCTCTACGATGTGACGATGGCGGCGCTCGGCCATGCCATTTTGTTCCGGGGTGTGGGGAGGTTTGGTATAATGAGAGATCCCGGCGGATTGGAGGAACGATGTAAGTCCGAGGTATTCCCCCCCCCCCCCGTTATCCGTGAATAAGGATATGATTTGGGATTGAAAATTTTTTTCAACAAGTAACTTAAATTGGGGAAATATTTTGGCAACATCAGATTTCAACTTTAATGGATAAAGCCAAACGTATTTGGAAAAATAATCGACAAAAACCACATAGTATTTGAACCCGTCAACAGATTGTTGAACCGAACCCCACACATCAGAATAAAGCAGTTGCAAAGGTTTAGTAGCAACAAATGAATTTGAACCAAATGGCATTTTATGACTTTTATTAGTAGCACACGACTCACAATGCAAATTAGAGGACGAAAAAGAAACACCAATGTCTTTACAAATTAATTTAAAAGTGCGTAAACACGGATGACCGAGTCGGTGATGCCATAGGAGAGACGAGACGGTAGTGTGGTTGACTTGAGGAGGTCGGGTTGCGGTATTGAGGCAGTATACATCCTCAATATTCTCCCCCTTTAGAATGGGCGCCCCCGTATTGAGATCTTTCACATGAAAATAAGACGGGAAAAATTCAACCGAAACACCGTTAGTTTTACACAATTTAGCAACGGATAATAAATTTGATTTTATGTGAGGGACGCATAGAACGTCAGTGGCATGCAAAGATTTTGAATTAGTGGAAAAAGAAGTGCGACCCGTATGGGAAATAGAAAGACCCGTACCGTCTCCTAAGTAGATTTCGTCCAGGCCACCATAATCAGAAACGGACGAAAGATTGGCCGGTGTGGGCGTGAGATGGTGTGATGCTCCACTATCAAGCATCCACATGTTGTGAGACGGGCCGGTGGTGGCCGTGTTGGCCGTGGGTGACGCAACCGGAGGTTGGAGAGCCATTTGGTTGTCGTTGATGAACTTGCGTAGCTTACGACAATCCTTGGTTTCATGACCTGCAATATTACAGAAGTTGCAAAACACATTCGGGTTACGCGGTGTAAATTTCGAACCTGAATTGGTAGCTGGGCCAGCAGAGGTGCGATTGGGCCTGGAGTAGGAGGATGGGCTGGAAGTTGTGCGCATGGACCGATTTGGAACTGGGCTAGTCCGAGCGCCCTTGTTGGGCCGTAGAGTAGCGCTGGTAGCGCTGGGCCGCATTAGCGGTTGGGATGACAGGAGGAGCGATGGGTTCAGCCTCTTTCAACGATCTCTCGAAGTCAATCAGTTTATCGTACAGCTCCGGAAACGTGATAGGCTGATCACGCACTTTGAGGGCGGCAGTGATGCTGTTGTACTCGTCGCCAAGTTGACTCAAGATGTAAACAAGTAGATCTTCGTCCTGGACCAGTCTCTGAACGAGGGCAAGTTCATCTGCGATTGAACGCATTTCATTTAAAAACTCAGAGATTGACCGATTACCTTTACAGTTCTTGGCCAGTTTAGACTTTGAGAGAAATAATGCGAGAACACGAGGAACTCGCATAGCTGGAGTTGAGACGATTCCAGGCATCTTTGGCTGTGGCGGCGGACGCGATTAGCGGCTGGATATCGTCGGCACAGGAGCCCAGAAGTGCACCGTATATGATCTGATCTTGACGGTACCAGAAGTCATACTCGGGATTTGTTTTGTTGCCGGGAAGAGTCTTCGATGGAACAGGAGTTCGGCCGGTCAAGTAACCATCGCGACTCAAGCTGATGAGAGTAGACTCGATGTGGCAGCGCCATACGGGAAAGTTTAGGGATGTGAGTATGATGGGTAGATGGGTAGGGGCGGTGATGCTAACAATGGAAGTGGTGGTAGAGGAGGCAGTGGCGGCGGTGGTTGAGCCGGATGGTAGACATGGCAGTGGCGACGGATGTTAGGGTTTGAGAAGGGGTGATGGATCGAGAAAGGAAGATGGATCGAGACTCGTTAGAGTGCAAGGGCTCTAATTACCATATAGAGATTATGTGAAATATGATTCGTATATTCTTGAATACAAGATACAACAATATATATATATATATATATATATATAACAAATACAATGAGCTAATCTAGGAAGGAAATAACTAATTTAGCTAAATACAATCTAGAGAATAAACTAAAACAATAACCAATCCTTGATTTAAGGAGGTGATTTAGGCATGTGACTAATAAGGTCGCCACTATTGAGTCGCTGCTACTGATCCGCCTCTATTGCCATTTTTGTCGCCGCTATTTCTACACATGTCGCCGCTACTCATCTTGTCGCCACTATTTGTTGTTGTCGCCACTATTGGTCCGTATCATACAATACATATTTTTCTTAATATTTTATACGTTCCTAGTTTTATAAATTACACACGTTAACAAAATTGCAGATTGACACGATAAAACATACAATACGCCAACATTAATAAACATATTCAAAATATACATACCGTTATGATCCGAAACAAGTTTTAACACAAACTAATAACTAGAACATATAACATAAAAACTAGTTACTTAAAGATGATATGCCATCAATCATTCATCATCGTTGTTTCCCTCTTCGTCGTTGTTTCCCTCCTCCTCTTCGTCGTTTCCTTCGTTGCCTTTATCTTGTGTTCCAACATTCAAACCCGTTAATTGTGAGAGTTGCTCTTGAAAATACGGGTTTTGAATCAAACTTTTAATTTGATCCTACAAAAATATTCAAACATACATGTTTCGCATCAAACGGGTCCTTTTGCAAACATACAAATACTATAATGTAAGTACTTACTAACTTTATCAATACTAACTTTACATATGTACTATCATTTATCAAATACATAAACAAACATACATGTTTCGTATCAAACGGGTCATTTACATACATACATCTAGATGCATACAATATTTGGGTAAAATGGATCAAACGGGTCGAACTACCAACATTTAACAAATACTAACATCAAAATACTTACTAACTCTACAATTTTTACTAACATCTATCAAAAACCTAGGCAAACATACAAGTTTTGGGTCAAACGGGTCGTTTTACATACATACATACATCTAGATGCATACAAGTTTCAGGTCAAACAGATCAAACTACCAACATTAAACAAATACTAACTTTATCAATATAACTTTACATATCTACTAACATTTATCAAATACATCTACAAACATACAAGTTTCAAGTCAAATGGGTCATTTTACATACATACATCTAAATGCATACAACATCTGGGTAAAAAGGTTTCAAACGGATCGAACTACCAACATTTAACAAAGAAAATAAACAAAGCTAGAGTGTTACCCGTGTGAATGAGGGATGTGGCGGCGATTGCGGCTGCGTATCGAAAACGGGTGCTTCAGAATATGCTTTAAACCCAATTCCTCAAATCAATCCACGCCGAGGTTTCAACACCTTTTGAAATACTCTGAGTTCGTTCACTCTTTGAGAAGAAGTCCCCTCACCATCAGGTTGACTTTGGGAAGCAATCTCCTGCTGTAGTTCGCGCTGTATTTTACAAAGATGATTTGATATAGGTATATATATTTAAAAATGATACATAAAATAAATACAAACAATTGTATTGGCGACTAATGGGTCAACCGTCTCGTCTGGAAGGGTGTGAGCATCGATAAACGTTTGTAGGTGGGTTTGAGCCTGTTTAACATCAAATATTACTTTAGTAATTCAAGAACTACTGTATATGTATATATATATACATATCATTACTTTTTTATAATTCGTATTACTATATGATAATGTCCCCCCCCCCCCCCCCCCGCAGTTTGTGATCTATTGGGCTTGACGATTTGATGTGTTAGCTGTTGACCTAATTATATATTTTTCTGACATAAACAAGTCAACAGACCTCCGCCAACTTTCAATCTATATCCCTTTTGGCAGACTGCCCAAAGCTCTCTCAATATCATTATCATCCCCTCCATTTTCATTAAAATGCAAATGTGCTTTATATTTTCGATCTCTATATCGCTTCATATATATATTACGTAGGTATTTCCTAATCCTGTCTTATCAGGATCATTATTAATCTTATCGAGATCGAATGAAGCCTACAAAATTAAACAAAACAAGTTACTTCAGTAAAAATAAATCAACACAAAACATATAAATTACACTTAAATAAATCATTTACCTTGAGATGCTCTAACATCGCATTATTTTAGGCTTCTGAAACTGCCTCCCAAGAAGGTTTACCAAAGGGGATAGAATGCCAGATATACTTTCCGACTTCTCGTTTGAAATACTTTCCAGCTTCATCAAGTGGTTCAAATGTAGCAAATTGATCAAATATTAAAGTTAATGGCCCCCTATTTTTTTAACAATGCTTCGAGGCCCTCGTTTTTTTTTCCTTCCCCCGTTTCCTACGAGCCTGAGGCGCTGCAATTATAATTAGAAAAATCAGTAATGGTGTTTATAATAAATAAATAAGTGTAGTAAACACAATAAGACTTACCATCCTCGTAATGCCCATGCCCCGCACCAAAGCCGTCGGGGGGTGGTGGATCCTAACCTGCACCATCCCCGCCGTGGCCCATCACCTCCACCATGACATACAATAGGAGATACCATGAACATATCATACTGAAAAGTTATAAGATATAAAATATGAATAAAGTTTTGTATTACAACATGAAATAACAAATAGAAATTATAATAACTTTACTTTTAGTCAGTCCCCTCAGACATCTCTCCCTCGGACACTTCAGTATCACTCTTAGACCACTCAGACACTTTGGTTTCACTCTCAGATTCGTCCTCCGACACATTATTACACGAGTTAAATAATAGAAACGATATAAATCATAAACTCTAACTACTTATTAAAATTGACGTTAAGTAGTACATATAATAAAGAAAAAAATTAAAAAGTTACGATTAAAGTTCATAAATCTTTAAATACTTTTTTGTTTACAAGATTTGATATTTTATTGATAAATTTATGACATATTTGAGGACAAAGGGTTTAATAGGGGTATAAAAGTCTTTTAAATAATAAATTTAAACGAGGAAGTAAAATTATTTTTAATGAAAATGAAAATTTAAACAATATATCTAATGATAATCGAATTTTAATGAATGATATAGGTAAAGTAAAAAATGTAATTAAGTAAAACACAAAAGTTGTCTTTTAAATACAAAAATGAATACCGTGTTATAAATTTTCATCATCGCAGTATCGCATGAGTTTTCTATTAGTATATTATAATATATATGAAAAGAGAAAGAAAGTAATTTTATATAACTTTGTAAATAGATATATGAGTGATAAACAGTTAAATAAATGTACATTAATGTGAAATCAATGGTCATATATATATATATATATATATATATATATAGGGAAGCTGCCGCCCCTTGGACCCCACTTCTCAGGGGCGCTGCCCACGAACCCCCGTTAGGTGGGTATTTAAAAGAAGCGGATAAGCTATCGTGTTTACCATTGATTCAGTAGTTGTGGGGTGTTATGTTTGAAGAAAATCCAGATTCCGATATTTGTTACGAGTTAGTGATCGAAATTCAAGAAATGAGTTTGTGGGTAGTCATTGTTCTTGATGATGGACAGAGATTCAAGAATACATGTTTCTGGTGATGGACAGAGATTCGGAGACATGGTTATGATTACTTGGGAACGTTTGTCGGAGATTATCTTTCTACACCAACTAAAGATTGAATGAGATTAAAGATTCCGTTGTGAGCCACTTGAGTTTATCATTCCACTAAAAAGAAAGGATTTGTTCCTGCGGGGTTTGTGTAGGTCCGGAAATCTCCCAAACACACGATATCTAATCAAACACGAGTGCGGAAACCTCGTATAAGATCGATTCAAGAACAAATAGTAGAAGAATAGACTAGATCTATGAGATAGATGAAGTCTTGAATGAAATCGGCTACTATTGAAGCAATGAAAGGCTGATCGTAAACAAGAACTCTCTTGAAGAAATCGTGAACAACAATATCAAATGCTTACCATAATCGAAAACATGAGGTGGTATTTATACCACCTCATACAACAAACAAGGCCAATCATAAACAGGTTTAGCCCAATCATAAACAACTAAATAGCCCACATGGCCTATCAATTAAACTAACCTAAGCCCAAAAACTAAGCCCAACACTAATGTTCATGCCTTAAATAAATCTAGCCCAACAATCTTCCCCTAGGCATGAACCATTAGTCCACTTACGGTAGCAGCAGATCAAACCTGAATGAGCTTTGTACGTTGTTGAACCACCATCCGTTCTCTACGATCCGCTTTGCAGTTCCATCAAAGATACCAACCCTTATAGCATTCTCCATGTCGTTTTCATCTCCAAGTATGGGTTGGGTGGCTAGGAGCTTGATGTCTCGCTCTCCAAATCTTAGCAAGTCCACTGGATCATAGAATCGGAATTGCCTCATTGGCTTGCAGAGCACCACCACTTCATGAGTTGTCGGATCGTAACACCAGCAATCAAAATTTCTAACCAGTGTGCCATCTTCGATCTCGTCCAACATGTTAATGACTCTTGTACGCTTAGTGGGTGGCCTCCTAGCTTCACCAATGGGCTGCCCTGTCACTGGGTTTGGAACAACGAATGAGTGATCAACCTCCAAGAATTGCCTATCTTCCTGAACAGGGCTTTGTTCATTCAGAAAAGGGCTGGCATTCTGCACAGGGGCAGGTTGTTCTTCATCAGTTGTTGTTGTTGTTGTTGTTGTTGATGTTTCAGCTTGACTGGCTTGGCCTTGTGAGCTCTGACCCACTTCTGGTTGAACAATCAGCACACTGGAGCTAGTCTTCTTGAAGCTAAATCTAACAGTCCTTGGGCCAGTCCTCTTCCTCGGAGAAGGTTCACGAGCAGGCATTGGATCTTCTGATACCTCAGTCAACTCAAAATGAGTGTCAATGTCTTGAGGTACAGAATCACCAGAGGAAGAGGCATTCATCATATCTCTTGATCTTTTCAGACTCAGAGGCCCCCAAATCTCCATATATATCATCATCTTCTGGATCAGCAAATATGTCGTCCATGACATTTTCTTCGTCTGAAGGGATTGCCTCATGATCCTCGACCACATTCACAGCTGGAGTCACTGCAATGTCTTGGTCTTCAGCCACTATAGCATTCACAACCGGCACGTCAGCTTCTGGCTCAGAATCATCCATCACTTGTTCCCTTGCAACCTCTGGGAACGCACCCCTCTTTGCCCACTCCAGTCTACCTTTAAAAGATTGCTTACCCGGTCTATCTTGGGTTTGCAGACCAAATACTCCGATGTCCATCACCTTCACATCTAGTTTCTCAACCCTCTCCTCAATCATTGGATACTTCTTCATCACCACCATTTGGACGAACCTCGGTGTCATTAGAAACTGTTCTCTGGCACTTAGAATTGCATTGCCTACCCAGTCAATCAGCATCATCTTTGAAAAGTTAAAGTCCCAATCTAAGGCCAAAGCAACGAAGGCAGTTCCATGAAGTTGGTTTAACTGATCGAAGCTCGTTCTCTTGCCAAGGAAAGATTTCTGCATGTAATGCGCCAGACACCTCCAGTAGTGTGGCAGAAGCTTCTTACAGATGGGCGGAAATTTTCCTTCATACCCCATTGATTGCGCACCTGCCAGAACTACCTCCTTCGGATACTTGATAGGATGAGAAGCATCATCAGTAATGTTCAGCCCTTGCCTTATATCTTCTTCCTCAATAACAATTTGTCTGTTCTGGACCGCTGCGGTAATCCTTGTCTTGTCGGAGTTTGCCCTAGCAGTACCCCAAAATTCCCTGACCAGCATCTCATCAATGAGTACATTCGTCCTCAGGGCATGGTTGATTTTACATGTGTTCATCCCAGCCACCAGAGAGTAGAATAACTCCATATGTTTTTCTGGCGGGTCTTCCAGATACGCCGGCATACAGTGATCCTGTTCATACTTTATGTCTTCAATAAGCATCTCTTCTGCCATCTGAGAAAGACAAGACATATGTATCAGACATATTCATCAAAACTATTTTGTTTGGAAACAACTTGAAATTCAATTGATTAACTCATTTAATTTGAAAAATTCTGAAAAATCTCAATTGAATCGTTCAAGTAAAACATTTGATTTTGAAGCACACGTTTCACAAACATCATGAATTTTATCTTAAAAACGATTAAGTTTGATGAAATAAAAAAAAATTAGGTGTTTATGAGTTTATTATGAGATTACGACTCAAAGTATGGGTTTACGATTTTCTAAATGGGTTTACGATCAGGGCAATTTAGGTTCTATCGTAATCGATCAAGCCCAATCGTAAACATCGATTTAATCACTGAGCCCGATCGTAATCAAGTTTTTTCGTAATCTCGGATCGTAAACGTATATCGGAAGCATCGATCGTAATCGCCGATCGTAATCGGC
>JBCNJP010014736.1:0-10575 GCA_039602395.1 Deinandra increscens subsp. villosa | reverse complement strand
CACACGGGTATCAAAAACTAGTATATATATATATATATATATATATATATATATATATAGGGTAAGGATCATGCGAAAACACTTTTTATTGCGAAAACACGTAAACACATATTAAAACCTACATAACTTCTTCATACGTTAATGTTTTTCATAAAATTTGTACCAAAAGTGTTAGAAAGATGTTATCTTTAATTCTGGAAAAAAGTAGAAAAGAATTAACGTTTGGTGATTTTTTCGTGTGCTGCACATGTGCATCATTATCATTAGTACTGCACAAAGACGAATTATCATGCAAAAAAACACTCCTTATGTTAAAAACTTATAAAAAACAGTAAAACATTTATTGTACTAATGATAATGGTACATAGTGCACATATGCAACATAGAATAAAAAAATTATAAAATGTTATTTTTTGTCTCTAGATCTAAAAAAAACACAACTATAAGATTTAGGAAAAATTGCATGTAAATAATCCTAACTTTTCCCCGTTCGCAAATAATAATCCCACCTTCCGAAATTGCAAGGAGCAGTCCCAACTTTTCAATATTTTGCACCTAACAGACCCTCCGTTAAAAAAAATTAACGGCGTCAAAAATTGGTGACATGGAAGCTGATGTGGAACTTTTTTTTAATTTTTTTTTCTTTTTAATCCCAAGTTTTCACCTTTTTGCAAATAATAATCCCATCTTTACATTCATTCTGTTTGACTTTTTGGAGTCAAACTTCATGTATTTTGACTCAAAAATTGGACCCGAATTTGAGTTTGTTTGTGTTTGTGATTGATTCCAGTAGTTATAGTTTATCAAAATGAATCTACCGTAGGTTACGAAAACAATTTTCATTGAGTTTTGTTCATAATCGCGAAATGGGGGTGGTGAACATGTTCTTGAGCTCATCAATGGTGAAATCTTTAATCCGTAACGGTTTTCTGCAAGTCTGGTTCCACTAGCTTCGGTTTGAACTCGTGAATTCAATGGTACAATCGGTTTTGAATTTCGTTCATGTTTGTGTGATTCACCATTGATGAGCTCTTGAAGAACACCATTCTTTGATAATGGTGAATCACACAAACATGAACGAAATTCGAAACCGATTGTACCATTGAATTCACGAGTTCAAACCGAAGCTAGTGGAACCAGACTTGCAGAAAACCGTTAAGGATTAAAGATTTCACCATTGATGAGCTCAAGAACACGTTCACCACCCCCATTTCGCGATTATGAACAAAACTCAATGAAAATTGTTTTCGTAACCTACGGTAGATTCGTTTTGATAAACTATAACTACTGGAATCAATCACAAACACAAATAAACTCTAATTTGGGTCCAATTTTTTAGTCAAAATACATGAAGTTTGACTCCAAAAAGTCAAACATAACGAATTTGTCCAAAATTGAGCTCGGTTTCGACCCAAAAGTGTGTATAATCAAAGCTGGCATCGCACGTGTCACTCGTCTGATTGTTTCGCGGATTTGATGGTGGCGATGGGGTGGTTGTGGTGGTGGAGTGGTGGTGAGGTGGTGGTGGTGGTGAGGTGATGATGACTGGATATTGAAAAAAAAAGAAAAATTAAAAAAATTCCACATCAGCTTCCACGTCATCACTTTTTGACGTCGTTAAATTTTTTTAACGGAGGGTCTGTTAGGTGCAAAATAATGACAAGTTGGGACTGCTCCTTGCAATTTCGGAAGGTGGGATTATTATTTGCGAATGGGGAAAAGTTGGGATTATTTCATGCAATTTTTCCTAAGATTTAGGGTGCAATTTTTTATTAAAAATATTAATGTATACAACACGTATGAGGTTTTTTTGGTGTGATGCACATGTGCATCATTCAAAAAAATACAAAAAAATAACAGAAATATAAGATATATGGTGCGACTTAGAAAAAGATATATTAACTTATGCTAAAAGTATGAGTTTTTTTTTGCTGCACATGTGCATCACACGAAAAAAAAACGAAACGTTAAATTTTTTATAAAAAATTTCCAGAATTAAAGATAACATAATTCTAAGACTTTTGGTGCAAATTTTTTAAAAAAATGTTAACCTATTAAGAAGTTATAGAGGTTTTAATATGTGTTTACGCGTTTTCGCAATATATATGTGTTTACGCATGATCCTTTCCCTATATATATATATATATATATATATATATATATATATATATATATATATATATATAAATATATGGAAGAAGGTTCAAATGAGAACATGTGTTTTGCCTAAGACCGGTGCGAACACGCGTTAAAATCCGTTTTCGTGGTCATATGATGTAGTTTTAATGTAGGTATACGATCCGGAATAGTGCTGATACATATATATATATATGATTAGAATTGGTGTTGGTGTATGATCAGAAGTGGTGCTGACTCATGCACAAAATAATTTATGTATACTAGCACTAAATCTACATTGTAGAACCAAGAAATGGATTTTTATGCATGTTCGCACGGATCTTAGGCAAAATGCCTGTCCGCACGGGAACCGCACCCTATATATATATATATATGTATATATATTGATCATATAACTAAAATTGATCATAGTTACAAAAATTAATCGAGATCCTATACAGAAATTTAATTAGCTATACATAGAAAATTAAGACCTAGCATCAGACATGTAATATTCATCTTCAGGGTCATAGTCAAAGCTGCTGTTGCTGCTGGAGGTGTCTTCAGGAGGGCCGCGACGCTCACCTGGCATCAACCTCCTCCTAAACAAAGCATCGGAGGTGTAGGTGGAGTCCCTATACAGGATTAAGTAGAATGACAGTTATGTCTCTCCCTCTGGTTCTCGAAGATAAAGTTTCATATCCTCGATAGCTTCGTCAGAAATGAAATTCATGTATTTTGTCCCATATCTGAGGGACAAAGGTGGGATCTTTCAATAAATCAGGAAATACCCAAATGATGTGTGGCCTAGTATTCTCACCATGAGATCGAACTGATGGACATCGAAGGTGCAAATATCGACATAGTCGACATATCCCACTTTTCCCTACCACACATCTTCTTTGGCGGCATTCCGGTGTATATCCCCGCCATGCTGGATTTTCAGTGTGAACCTCCGACCACCTGTAAAAAACCCAAATGCAGAAGTGATCAGTAATTAACAAAAAAACCCTAAAAACCAAATGCAGCGACGAAAATACACTTACGAAGACGCGGGCCGTAGTAGGTATTAGGGTCATTAGCGGCCCTAATTCTCCATTTTTGAGCAGCAGCAACCATTGTTGATGATTTTTTAAAAGATAGAGAGTGGCGATTATTGATCGAGAGACGAAATAGGGGGTGCGGGATTTTGGCAGCAAGTAGTCGAAAGGTCAGGCCACGCTACCGTGTCAATTTATTACCTTTAGCCATGCATTTTCTACTTTTACCCATTTATATATGTATTAATAATTAGATAGATTTTATTAGGGGTGTGTATGGATCGGTTTGGATCGGATTTTGGCTAAAACCGAATCCAAAACCGAACTTCGGTTTTTAAAATTTTCAAATCCGTTCGGATTCGGTTTTTTCGGTTTCACGGATTTCGGATTTCGGTTTTTTACGGTTTGGATTCGGTTTTTTCGGATTCAAATCCATATGAACTTTTGGGCTGAAAAAGAAAACTAATAATATTAAATTTTGGTGTACTTATTTATTAATTATAGATTAATTGACTACTAATAGCATTCAAAATAAAACTTCAAAATTCATAACGTTGCAAAATGATCCAATCTCAAACAAATACATTCAAACAAATCCTTAACGATTTAATATCAAAGACTCATGGATCCATAATGTTGCATAACAATCCAAAATCAAACAAATCCTTAAAGATTTAATCTCAAACACTCAAATGACATTCAAACAAAAATTAAAGTTGCATAATGATCTAATCTCAAAGACTCAAAGATCCTAATGATTATAAATATTTTTTTAATTTGAAAACCTTCAATAATTAAATGGATCGGTTCGGTTTTTTCGGATTTTCTTTTTAGCTAAAACCGAAACCAATCCGAAATTTCGGATTTTAGAAAAGTTCAATCCAAATCCGACGGTTTCTATTTGGATTCGGTTTTTTCGGTTTGGTTTTTTCGGTTATTTTGGTTTCGAGTCGGTTTTTCCGAATTCTTGCACACCCCTAGTTTTTATCCACTAATGGTGCATACAAAACATTATTTAGGTGGTGTTTGTTTTTACTGAAAAAGCTCTTCTGTCCTCTTATGTCTGCGTCGCGCAGACCACGCGCAGACATTTAGGTCTGCAGACTGTTTGTTTTTTCGAAGACGTTTCCTTAAAAAATGTCTGCGCGGCTTCTTCTTGGTGCAGATGTGGCTCAGCCACTTCTGACATCTTCTAACATCTACTAACATTCTCTTTAAACTGTTTTTTCATAAACAAATATTTTTTAACAAAGTTTTTTAAAAAAAAACATTTATAAACAGTTTTTTTAATAAAAACGTTTTTTTCTAAAAAAAACTTTTTTAAAAACTTTTAAAGTATTTTAAACAGCTTTTAAAAAACTTCTTTAACCAAAATTTTTTAAAAAGTTTAAAAAAACGTGTTGAACAGTTTAAAAAAAACGTTTTTAAATTGTTTTTTTTTAAACCTTTGTAAACAATTTTTATAAAAATGTTTAATAAAGACGTTTTTTAGAAAGATTTTATCAAAAAAATGTTAGTTTTTTTAAGAACTTTTTTTATAAAATTTATATTTAAAAACGTGTTTTATAAATTTTTATTTTTAGAAAATGTTTTTTATAAAGTTTTATTTTAAAAAAAACGTTTTTAACAGTTATTTTCAAAAAAGAATATTTTAAATAGTTTTTTAAACAATTTTTTAAAAACATTTTTAAACCGTTATTTATAAAAACATTTGTAAACATTTTTTTATGTTTTTAAATTGTTAAAAATTGTTTTTTAAACAGTTTTTTAATGTTTTTAAATTGTTAAAAAAAAAATTAAACATTTTTTATAAAACATCTTTATAACTTTATTTAAGCGAAAACTATTTTAAAAATAACTTTTTCTTAAAATATACAGAAAGAAAATCAAAAGGTTTGAATAGTAATTAACTATAAGTTTTAAAAACAGTTTATTTAAATTTCAGTTTATTTAAATTTCAGTTTATTTAAATTTCAGTTTATTTAAATTTCAGTTTATTTAAATTTCAGTTTATTTAAATTTCAGTTTATTTAAATTTCAGTTTATTTAAATTTCAGTTTATTTTAGCAGTTTGCAGAAGTTAAAAAAACAAACAGTCTTCTTCTTACAGACTGCAGAGGTTTGGTCCACCTCTTCTTCTACAGATGTCTGCAGATGTGGTCCGCAGACTGCAGACGTTTTACCTCTTAAAAAACAAACAGCACCTTAGTCACTGTTTCATGTCACAACCTAATATGAATAGCCATATGTATTTTCTTTCTCTTAATTCTTTATTCACACAGCCTAGCTAATATAAGTGGCCATATGTACTAGTTTATGCATATATTATATTTTGTCATTTTAACATACACTTTCAAGGTATCGGTTAATACGATAGTAGCGCTCCGTTTTATTAAAAAATTATGCTCTTATATTAAGTAATCTTGTGTAATGTTAATATGTTGACATTTTGAGACAAGTGTTTGACTTGCATGGTGGACTGAGATGATTTTATAAACAGGATAAATTTGAGTTCTTTGGTAAATCAGAGAAGTAGAAGAAGACAACCGGATGAATTAGAATTCTTCAAGCAGAAGAGTCAAACACACTTCGGATGCATAACATATAACAACTACATATATAATCTAGAAGATACGATTCCATATATATATCCATTAGTTACAAATATGATATAATCCAAAAAACTACAACTTAAAACATGTTATATTTAAAGGAGGAGGAGGAAGACACCTCCAAATCTCCGTCAAGGTAGATGGAAATGACCTCCTCGTCCTTGACGTGCAGGGCCAAGGCCCTGACATCCCCCGGATCATCAGTGAATGGAACCAGTCCATAATCAAGTAGGGATCGAAATAGTTCAATTCATAACGTAGGTCAGACACCATTTGACTTAGGTCATCGAACGAGAATGTTAGTACCACCTAGTTTTGTAACACCCCAAAATTTTATAACTTAAGTTATATATGTGTGCTATATTTGTTAAGTAGCTGAAATATATGTGATATAAAATATATACGTATAATAGAGGAACGTCACGATTCGCGTACGAATATTCGACACGACATTCGAGGAAACGTCAAGAGACGAATTTATAGAATATGGTAGATAACGAAAAATAAAGATCGTGGGCGTAGACGGATCTAAAATCCGAGTTATAACGAAGCGAGAAAATGCAAAATAGTGATTTAGGCCCGGTTTGTAATAACCGTAATTAAGGCACGAACGTCACTAAAATAATACCGAGACGAAAATATAATACCAGGTATTGCTAAATACTTGATATATAATCGTTATAAAATATATTTACGATGTTCGGCACGAAAAACGGTGGAATCAGTAACCGTTGCTGATACGCGATAATAACCGAAATCAATTCGGTTAGCCGTTCGAGATGATTATAACACCTCGGCAAAGTATAAATAATTATTATAATATTTATTAAGAGTTTCGGTCGAGAAGACGTATTCGGCCTGTGAAACGGCCGAGACCACGACGCCAATTAGACACACTTTCTACCGCATAATAACTGAATGTTCACCGATTAACGATATAACCGAAGAATAAATATAACGATTAATATTTATTGGACCCTTGCAATATTTTAGACGTTCGTTAATTTTTATGAACCGGTTACGAAATATTAAATTATTTAGCGGGTTTGAAATATTAGGTATAATACCTACTTATTAATATTACCCCGTATGAAATATCTTTAATATTAACGTGTTCCTTACTTTTCAAACTTCTACCTGTCGAAAATTTTAGTATGATTCGCCGTTTAAAAGACTTACTCACCATTTGAAAATCTGAATCATCATATACGTGTTAAATTTCTGACCTTGCTTTGTCCCTACGATTCAAATTAGTTGAATGAGAATTGTAGTATAAAACTACATACATGCATGGCAATACAATTCATACACACATAAATCAGTTCAGTTACACGACAAAATACAAAAGAAAAAGAGAAGTGAGAAAGGAGAGAAAGAGATCAGGTCGTACTCCTCCTCTCTCTCTCGATTTTCCGGTGATTCACCGCTCGAAGCCGGCTTCCATCCGGCGAACTTTACCCAGTCCCTTCGATGAGCACCGGCGAGCTTAGCACCCAGTTCCTCCCTCCGTTCAATCGCAGCAGCTGTACCCCGACTTACCGGCATTCCCCGTCACCCCTTTCCGACCAACTGTTCACGGCAGCGCAGCCCTGCCGGCGTCTCGTTTCTCCGGCAGCTCCGCACCACCCTTAGTCCCCTCCGGCAACGTAGCCAGCAGCAGCAACCGGCAATGGCTCTCCTCTCCCCTCATTTTTCCGATCAAACCCGACGAACCTCTCCGACCCTCCGACGACTGCAGCTCCGGTGACGATGGCGGACCGCCAAAGACAGTGGTGGTGGTGGCAGCAGGTCAATGGTGGTAGCAGTTGGATAAAGGTGGTGGAGAAACGGGATGACGATCTAAACCCGGTAAAAACCCGACACAATACGCTATACTTTCGGTCAACCTTCGGTGACGTACGTTTGACGACGGGGCGTGACGGTAACACCGACGGACTGCCGAGATGGTGGTGAATGCTGACGATGATTGGCGGTTGATAACGGTGGACGATGGTGGTCGTAATACGAGCTAGAAAACGGGACGTCGAGTTAACCCATTTACACTTTCGGGCAACGTTTCGGTGGCGTAACGAGGTCCAAACAACGAATCGACAACGGGGAAATGCTCGTGGCGAGAAACTAGTCGGGAAGGACTATTCGTTTATCTAAAACGGACCACTTTATTATCTTGGTTATTTTGGACTCGTTTCACGACCCGTCAAGAGGTAATCACGTTAAATATTTGTTATTATTACAAATATTATATTTTAAGTTAAAGTTTATATCAAATCATAATAAGACGGGATAAATGATATAAATATATATTTAAGACGAATAAATATATATAATTATTAATCAATTTTATTTAAATAAAATTGGTTAAAAGAAAAGATTTATATATTAAATATATATTTAACATATATATTTAATATAAAGGTTAACGATAATTATAAAGTAATTATCGGGTTAAATAATGTTTAATATATGTTTGAAACATATTTAAAATATGTTAATATGTACATTTAAGTGTTAAAATGAGAAATTAGGGTTTTCTAGACACTGTTCTGTCAAACCCGAGCAAACGATAATGAACCAAGCTTTGAAATTTTAAAGCATGATATAAAATGTTATAACGGATAATACCCTAAGTCAGTTTTGAATAAAAATGGATTTTTGATAAAGAAATGAGAAAAACGGGAAATTAGGGTTTCGGAATATGATTGTTTAATATAAAATAATCCGAAGGGTATGGAGACTTGATTTTTGACATGGAACTATGTTAAAATGGATAAATGGTAAAGTATTTAAGATACCGAGTTAATCGGATATTTAGAAGTTCGCGCGGACCGGAAGGGTAGACGCCTGTACACTGGGATTTCTGGCAAAAGCGAGGGTGTCGCATAAATCCCAACTGGGAAATGGCATCCCTCACTGGGCGATCCCGGAGTGAGCGTTTACTTATAGGAATGCGTGTCTTCATATTATTAACGAAAGAAAAGGATAACGGCCCAAAGGGCATTTTGGTCATTTTGACCTTTAAAAAGGAATAAACTTAATAACTAAGTATTATTAAGTTAATAAAGAGTTAAAATAAACATAGTAAATGTTTATTATATTAAACCTTGCGTTAACGCCGTACAATACACGATTAGGTTTAATTGGAAAGCATTGCGGAGGTTTTCTCTGAATTAACTGCTTAAGAGAATAAGGTGAGTTCTATGTCACACCCCCAATTTCCACTAACGGAGTATAACCGTGTAGGGTGTGAACCAGACCAGGACCCAAGACTTTAGTTACAACCAAGCCATAACAGTAATTTAATAGAAGTTAAAGCACGTTTTACAAAATAGAGTATTGTTTAGTTTAAACAATTCAGCGGAAGCACAACCATAGATTACAAGTTTAGTTTAGACAAAATAACATGTTGAAATGTTTGAAAGGTGTTTTCCCCAAAAGCTGCATAGTTGAGTACCGCCGCCATCCGTGCCATCCATGAAATCCACCTAACGACCTGAAAAGTAAACAATGATCAAGTGTCAGCTAAAAGGCTGGTGAGTTCACTAAAGCAGTCTACACACACCATGTAGACCAAAAATGCATATGAATAGTAAGGAAACAATTCATACTCTAGTTATACAAGTTGCAAGTATTATCCGTATCATTAGGTAGCTAGCCTATGCTTATGCTCACCTGAACGTTCGAAACCAAAGCTGACAATGTATTTGATAGGTATTCACCTATGTAATTTGCCTTCCCCGTGTCTTTCCCGATCACGGTATTCCTAGGCTAATATTGGTCTCAGTCCGACCGCCAGTCGGGAGGGTGCATCCTGTGCACCGCTGAGCGGGGGTGTCAATCCCCAGTAGTACTACTCAACATTACCTCGCTATTCTATATTAATGGCCCGATAAAGTAAGGACTTTTGATATTAAAGCAATTCAGTGAAACATGTGATATATGGTGGATAACTACTGTGTAAAGAAATACCTTTACCGTGTTGTTGCCATCTCTTACCGGATGCAACAAAATAGTAAGTGAAACTCACCTTAGGGTGCACTGGTACGCGGCACTTGGTTCTACGAGTTGGTCAAGATCGACCTAGTTTGATAAATACGGCCTAACCGGATTAGAAGTTGTCACCAAGACTAATAATAACACTTAAGCACCTAAACACGTTTCATGCATTCATACAAGTCATACAATACACCTTGAAGTCCCAACTTGGGAGAAAATCATGCAATTGCAACCTAAGTCAAAACTGACCTAGAAAAGTCAAACATCAAGCACCTATCTAGTGACATAGCTAAAATCCACAATACTTGGAATTAGCTCTTTAAATTTTACAGGCATGTAGTACATATCAAATAGGACTCGTAGCAAAAAGAATCAAGTAAAAAGGTTTAGAAATGAGAAAGTTATGCATGTCGGAAGTTAGCATTTTCAGCATTTTGCAAAATAGTCAAAGTGATCTTAAAAATTGCATAACTCATTCAATACTTGGAATTTTTGCACCAACACTTCCAGATCATACACTTATCATATAAACATCATTTACAAATAGCAAACTCGTCAATAAAACAAGATTAACATGCTCAACCAAATTAAAAAGTCTACTTTTCACAGAAAAAGACAGCTTTGAGTACCCAACTTGCAGCAGTGTTTTGAGTGACCAAACGGATGTTTTAGAAAGTGTGCGAGTAGCCGTTGGAAAGCTAAGACATCCTAATTTACTAGGGAAAAAGAATCAATCAGTTTCGAGCAAAATTGAGAGAGTTATGGCTGCTGCAAGTTGACCAAAATTTCTGGTCAAAGCTGTTAGAATTTTT
>JBCNJP010014735.1:0-10576 GCA_039602395.1 Deinandra increscens subsp. villosa | reverse complement strand
CCTTCATGTAACTCCTTTTTCAATTTATTCTCATTTCGCTTCTAAATTTCCAGATTTGCAGCTTGAACTTTGTTAACACTAACCAACTCACGCTTCTCATCCAACAACTTTTCCATATCAACTTGATATGCTTCAATTTTAGCAGCAGACTCTTCAACACACTTAGTAAGCAAATCAAGCTTGATCTTGGATTTGTCAAATAAATTCTGAAAATCATTAGCCGTATCTTCCGCTTCATCCTTCCATTTCTTGACATCTTTTACCAACTCATCCCGTTCGTCACAAATCTTTGCTTTTGCAGCTTCAACCTTCCTTTTATCTTGCTTAGAAATTTCTAAAACTTCATTCAGCATGTTGATCTCTTTAAGCAAACATTCATTCTTCATAACCAATTCCTTCTCATGTTCCTTAGAAATACCCAACTTCGAATTAATCATTTTGAAATCAGCAGTAACTCTCTTGACTTCCTCAACCAAAAATTCTTTTTCTTTCATCAAAGCTTCAATCGTAGATTCAAACTTTTTCAGTTTCAGCAGCATCATATGAACTAGAATCAGAATAATAATCATCTTGGTCATGTGTGACAATTAATGCTGATGTATCATATCCAAAATGTTGACCCCAATCATAAACACCATCATTTTGAGCCATCAAAGCTATGGTCTTGCTTGTGTTACTAGTAGATGGTTGAGTAAAACCAGGCTTTGGTGATAAAGGAACACCTGACTTTTTTGCATGTGCCTGATGACAATCTTTAGCAAAATGTCCAAGTTGTGAACATTTGTAACACTTTAATTTGGACTTGTCAAAACCCAATTTATCCCCAGAAATATTCCTTCCATGTTTCTTAAAGAATCTCTTAGATCTTTGACACAACATAGCATATTGCCAAGATACATCCAATTCAGTTAGTTGATCATCATCAAGAGCATCAAGATCCTCACTGGTTAACTTTGCATCAGCAACATTTTTAATAATAGAACCAAAAGATGATGAAATCAAGGCCGAAATCATTTTAGCACAATCTTCTGTTGATTCAGCAGAAAAGGCATTCTGATTTGAAAATTTTGGAATTGTAAAACTACAACCCTGTGAAGACTTGCTTTCCGAATTATCAGAAATTCCAGTCAAGAAAGTTGTACTTGGTGCAGAACTCAAACTTGGTTTAGCTTTAGCATTCATACTTGCTGTATTTTCACCATGATACAGCTCAGGATTTTGCAAAGTAGCAGTAGCCTTGTTTGAAGTCATCATTTCCATCTCTCTAGCATGAAGTTTTCCGGTTAAATCATGAAATGATAATGCAGAATAATCTTTGTCATGAGTAAGCAACAAAACATAATTTTCCCACTTTTCTGGTAATGCTTCCATTAATTCCTCTCCTCAGTCTTTTCAATATTCACCACCTTCATTTCACTAATCAGATGTGAAAATCTGGATACAAGTGCAGGAATAGTTTCTTTATCATAATGTTGAAAATTCTTAAATTCTTTGTTCAGCACTTTTCTTCTACTCTTCTTGTATTGATCATTTCCTTCACATCTAGCAGACAATGCATCCCATAATTGTTTTGACTTTTTGCACGTACTAAACTGATGCAACAACTCAGTAGGCAAAGCCATTGTTAGATAACCATAGGCTTTTTCTTCAAGCTCATAGAGTTTTCTTTCATCACCATCAAAATCTTGTATTCTTTTAAAATCTCTATCTGCTTGTGGATGCATGTAAAGTTTGTGAATCGGAATCCATAAATCCACATTATTTGTGCTGATGTAAGCTGAAAAACATTGTTTCCAATTGTGATAATCTTCCAACTTCAACAATTTAGGAACTTTCTGACTTGTTCCGATTTCGTTATCAAAATTTAGCATAGTTTGCATCGCACTCTGCATTGCGGCAAAAGCTTGAAATTCCGACATCGTTTGAAAAATTAAGATTCTGTCGGCCGAACTCTTTCCGAACTTATAACAAAGCTCCGAACTCTGTCCGAACTTAAATCCAAACTCCGAACGTTGTCTGAACTTGCTCCGAGTCAAAATCAACAGACCGAATTCCTAAAAGACTCCGATCTAGCTCCGAACCTCAAATCACTCCGAACCTTGACCGAGACAGCTCCGAACCTTGACCGAATATCGACCGAACTTCAAGTTCGGAGCAGTTACTCCGAACCTGATCAGACAGCTCCGAACTTCGAACTCATTTTTCCAAAACGCGCGAAAAAGGACGGATTTTGACAAAACTCGATACTGTGACTCAGAAAAACTTATAGAAAATGATTTAGGAACAATTTTGACACCAAACACAAGATAGAATTGATGAACAACACGAAAACAAACTTGAGAAACTCCAAAAACGCTTCAAAAATCCAACGATAACAACCACAGATCAGTAGAGTGAACCAGAAAGCTCTGATACCACTTGAAAATGCGTGAGCAAAGGATCGTCTACTCGATCTAGCTAATCGGACATCGAAATGTAATTAACCGATTGTTTTATTGATCAAAACGAACAATTACAATCGGTAACACTTAGAAAATCGACACAGAGAATACACCTCAGAAACACACACTTAAGATTCGCTCACACGCTCAGAACCACTTCAAATACAAAGACCATACATCTATATATACCCGCTGGTCCGAGCTTCGGCCGAACCTCAGGTTCGGCCAGTCCGAACTTCAGGTTCGGACCTAGTTCGGCCAGACCTAGTTTGACATGATCTTGTACTTTGTTTGATACTTCACACGACGCACATATCAGGTATCAACATTTATAACCTCAATTCGTAGAAAGTGATGCAAGGGGCCAAGATCCTTAACAGAAAATTTATCACTAATGGCAGCAATAAACTTGTCACGGAAGGTAGGGATGTTAGCAGTTAAGACAATGTCATCAACATATACCATAAAGTAGCACATGACAGTAGACGAATTATAGATAAACAAGGAAGCATCGGCCAGCGATTTAGTGAAGCCAAACCGGAGAAGGAAAGCAGTGAGCTCAGTGTATCAGGCTCGAGGAGCCTGCTTCAAACCATATAAAGATTTTTTAAGTTTACAAACATGGTTCGGGAATTGAGTGTTTTTAAATCCGAGGGGATGAGTCATGTAAACCTCCTCATGAAGAGTTCCATGCAAGAAAGCATTATTAACATCAAGCTGTCGAAGAGGCCAGTTCTTTGACAAGGCAATAGAAAGAACTGTTCTAATCGTCACCGGTTTAGTGACAGGACTGAAAGTGTTAAAATAGTCACGTCCATATTGTTGAAGAAAACCTTTCGCAACAAGTCGTGCCTTATATTTGTCAACCGAACCATCGGGTTTACGCTTGACACGAAAAACCCATTTACAACCAATGGGTGTTTTATCAGTAAGCGGTACTAATTCCCATGTACGATTCTGAATGAGGGCATTAAATTCAGAGTCCATCGCGGAGCGCCAAAGCGGGTCTTTGAGCGCCTGAGAGTGAGTAGATGGTTCAATAGAGGGAGGTAGTGGATGAAGGGAGGCGGTGTTGATGAATTGAGGGTTGTAATATCTAGAGTTGGGTTTACGAGAGCGAGTCGGAGGCGGGGCAGTAGCGGATTGAGCTGAGGAAATATCCGGACTGGATAAGAGAAGAGACTGGGCAGAGGTGGTAGACGGACTGGATGGAGCGGAATGGGCCGAAGAAGAGCTGGAACTGGAGTGGGCCGAAGACGGATCGAGCTGAGAAGGGTAGCTGGGATGAAAGGAGGAACTCGAAGATGGACTGGAAACGGAAGGAGATGCAGCGTCATGATGGGTATCGGTCGTGGAATTAGTTGGGGTCAGAGTGGGAAAGGTGCGGACAGGACGACGTATTGGTGGAGATGGATCCGGATTGGGTGTGGAGGAGCTAACCGGGGCCGAGTTAGCCGAGTTAGACGGCACAGTGACTTCAAGGAAAGAGTCCACCGAAGGAAGGTCGAGGAAGGCAACAGTGTTTGATGTGTACGGAAAGATGTGCTCGACAAAGTGAACATGCCGAGAGTGATATAAAGGATGAGAAACCGGATCATAGCACTTATAAGCCGATTTGGAAACAGAGTAGCCCAAGAATATGCATTTGATGAAACGAGGATGGAGCTTGGATGTCGCATAAGGACGAAGCCAAGGAAAACAAAGACACCCAAAGGGCTTTAGCTTTAGGTAAGATGGTGATACACGATAGAGAATGTCATAGGGAGATTTATGACCAAGAATAGATGTGGGAAGTCTATTAATTAGGTAAACTGCTGTTTGGAACGCATGCGACCAGAAAGGCATTGGCAATTTAGCATGGTGAAGGAGTGCAAGACCAGTCTCAACAATATGTCTATGACGGCGTTCAGCAACGCCTTTCTGCTCTGGAGTATGAGGCGGAGTGGTAAAGTGGGGGATACCCTGTTGCTTAAGATAAGAACTCAAGCCTATGTATTCTCCGCCATTGTCTGAAAATAAGGAGACCAATGTGGCATTAAAGAATTTTTCCACCAAGGATTTAAATTGGGGAAAAAGTGTAGCAAGATCAGATTTTTTTTTAGTGGGTATAGCCACGTGTATTTGGAAAAGTAATCCACAAAAATAACATAATAGCAAAATCCATCATTAGATTGGGTAACAGGGCCCTAAACATCCGAATACACAAGTTCAAGAGGTTTATTTGCAACAAATGAGTTTTCACCAAACGGTAATTTATGGCTTTTATTAATTGAGCATGCATCACAATGAAACAAAACATTGTTCGAATTATTAGAAAATGCAAGACCATGTTTCTTAAGTAATAACTTGAGAACTTTTATTGAAGGGTGGCCAAAAATGTGATGCCACGAAAAAGCAGAATCCAAGATAGTTGTGGTGGAGTGAAGTTGAGGAAGAGCTCGAAGAGCTTCAGTCGTGGCATAGTAGATATCATCCACGTTCGTTCCCCGCATGATTGGCGCCCCCGTGCGAAGGTCCTTCACCACAAAATAAGATGGAAAAATTCAACTGAGACGTTATTAGATTTGCATAATTTAGCAATAGAGACGATTTTATTTCGAAGGTTTGGAACAAGAAGAATATCATTTAGAAGTAAGGGACGGGAGGAAGTTGGTAGAGTAGAATGACCAATGTGAGTTATAGGAAGGGAAGAACCATTACCTAGGACGATCTCGTCAGGTCCCCCGTAGTCGGTGAAGTGGTGTAAGGCCGACGATTCACCTGTCACGTGATTAGACGAGCCACTGTCAAACATCCATCCTTGATTAGGAGAAAAGGAGTGTGCCGAGGAGGTGTTGACCATAGGGTTGGATGGAGAGCTCGTGTGAATAAGCACCTGATTTGCCTTTAAAAAACGTTGCAACTTCCTGCATTCTTTTGTGTCATGACCTGCAATATTACAGTAGTTGCAAGAATAGTTATTTCGGTAAGCAGATTGAGAAAAATTGCCACCATTTGTTGCAGCATTGCGATTGGGCTGAGAGCCAGTCCCAGAACGTGGCTGGGCCGGAGTATTGTTGCGGTAATCAGAGCCGGGCCGGTAGTCACTGTTGGGCCGTGAAGAAGCATTCCGGTTGGGTTGTTTTTGTGTATAATTGACAGTCTGAATAGTGGGGTTTTGAGGCACCGTGGGATTGGCACGCATGGATCTTTCATGATCAACTAATTTAGCAAATAGATCGGGATAAGTTATGGGGTTATCCCTCATCTTCAACGTAGCAGAAACATGATCGAACTCATCACCTAATGGGCCAAGAATGTGGACAATTAGGTCTTCATCAGTTACGAGACTCTGAGCCAAGGCAAGGTCATCAGAGATGGTCTTCATCTCATGCAAGTATTCAGCCACGGGTCTGGACCCACGTGGGTTGTTTGCAAGGCGGGATTTCAGGGACAGGATCCGAAAACGCGAGTTGCTCGCGTAACTAGCGGATAGCCTATCAAAGGCTTCATCCGAAGTGTCAGCAGAAGAGATCACGTGTTGGATCTCTTCGGAGCAATTGCCGAGTAGTGCATCAAGGATGGTCTGATCTTGGCGCTACCATGTGGTGAAGGCAGGGTTTGGTTTGGTGGTGTCACCGGCGACAGTCTTTTCGGGTGCTTTGTTAGTGCCATCGACATAGGAGGCGAGGCCAAGGCCAATCAGGGTGGCCATTACCTATTTCCTCTAGACGGGAAAATTGCTAGGGGTTAGTTTGATGGGAAAGTGTGCGTGAGAAGTTACTTCAATGATAGAGGAGGACGACATGGTGATGGGGAAAGCGGCTGGCGGTGTAACACGAGAGAAAAGAAAACCGGTTGATGGAAGAAAAATTGTCTGAATTGTGTGGAAGTCCAGAGAAGTGACCGCCGGAAGTGGAGGGTTTGATGGGTGGGTGGGCGGTGATGGTGGGATCGCAGAACTCAGGGGAGCTTTATGTCTCTGGATACCATATAAGGGTTTAATGTAAACAGATGTATTATTCCATTATCACCAACCGGTATATATAGACAATGTTACAACATGGAAAGTAAATAAATACAAATAGGAAAACGATTGACTAGAATCAAGAAGAATAACTAAAGATATCACAGCTAATTTATACTAAATATATACGAATACAATCTATTCCTTAATAGTTGTTTTATTTGCTACAATAAAGGGTCAGGTGGGGATGCTCATGAACCCATGTCAAAGTCCGTTTCCAAGTTTATAGGAGATTAGGTTGGACTATTTCTCATGTATTTGGTTTAAAGGAAGGTTACTCCTTATTTGGTTATGTTACGAAGAAAATTTATCTCAACTCTTTCTCTATTCTTCCTTTCTTCATTCTTATCTTCTTCAAGCTTTACCACAACCCGTTCTAACCACATCAGTGGTACCAGAGCAGTGATGATCCAATGGCGACACGTTCCAATGCGCAGTTTCGACAAGACACTGATGACCGATTAGAAAAACACGATGCCCTATTGGAAAATATTTTGGGTGAACTACAAACCCTCAATGCTTGAAAAGGCCCTACTGCGGATGGCCAACTCGATCTAGGATCAGGCTCGAAACCCTACCTTAAGCTTCATTTTCCTCGGTTTAATGGTGACGACCCTACCGGGTGGATCTATAAAGCCAAGCAATACTTTGATTTTCAAAAGGTTGCGGAAGAAGATCAAGTTACCGTGGCTTTGTTTCATTTAGATGGCATAGCTTTGCAGTGGCATCGTTGGTACACGAAATCGCGGGGTCCGCTAGCTTGGTTGGAATTTGTGACAACCCGTCAGAAAATCAGGTCAAACCGTACTCTTTGACTATAGTTATATACGTATTTATATACATGTTTGACCCGAATAGGTAATAATAGTTGTAGAAGCTATACGCCTAAATCGTCCACACTTGACAAAGTCTCCACGTTTGTATTGAAAAGTATATTAACAAACAGAAAGTTCCATCCTAAGATCGATGAAACTTCAATAACAAGAAAAATAAATATAAAAGCTAACTTTTATATTTTCCAAACCCGGGAAGTGAGAAATCACACTAACGCCCGACAACGATTAAGCGAATATTTCAAATTTAAAATCTATTATGGATTTAAATAATGAAACATCCGAGCTTAAAAACCAAAAAGAAAAAAGATCGAATCATTTATTTATGTCCTTACGAAGTACCACGAGTAAATAAAGTAAATGATGACACCTGTTAAGATTTTAAATAATTTAGAGACTCGTCTCAGTCAAAACGGTGCAACGGTTTGGCTTAAATCGTCCGTTTACAGAATTTGGCCCGACACGAGCCACACCGGCCCTCCAACCATTACTCTATTAAATAAGCCTAACCCAAACCGTGTGAATTGGTGGTTATTATTTCTCGAATACTCGACCGATCAAGTTACGTTTTTATAGAATCATGACAATTTATTTAGATTTTTTTTATATAAATTATGACAATTTATTAGATTTTTTTAGACTAAAATCTCCTAATCTAAACTAAATATCTATTTAACCTAAGGTTAAATAAATTAACCTTGGTTTAATGACTATGGTTAAAAAAAAAATCTCTGAGAAGATTTCTATCAACCACTTGACCCTCATTTAAAAACCACCATCATCATCACCATTTTCAAACTACATCACCACCACCTTCACTCCCTTCCACCGCCACCACCTTCACGACGCCACCGCCCCACCACCGGCTCCCCCTCCACCGGCCGACACTCCACCACCCGAACCCCCCTCTGCGCCGGCGACAACCACAAAAACCACCACCTCCCCGTCGCACCTCCCCCTCCCCGGTTTCTCTCCACGTCGCCGCCAACCACCCCCACGCCACCTCCGCCATCCACACCACCATCCACCGTCCACGCCACCGCTAACAACACCACCAGCCACCACCTTCACCTCCGCCACCCGACACCCCCCTCACCGTCGCCACCACCCTCGGCGAGACCCTCCATAAGCAGCCGCCACCGCCACCTCCTCCCTCTCTCTCAACGATCAACGCCACCACCACCGTCCTCACCACCTCCGATCGTCATCACCATCATCGTCCCCCGCTGCTGCTGCCGTCGCCCCCGCTGCTGCTGCCGTCTACCCCGCTGCTGTTGTCGTCTCCCCCGCTGCCGCTGCCGACATCCGATCACCGCCACCCCCGATCGCCACCGAACACGACCACCGCTACCACCATTGTAAGACTCGTGAACCTCTTTTTACATGCTTACGTAACCGATTAACCAATGTTAACCCTCGAGTCTTGATATTTAGTTCGGTTCCATTCGGGTTGAAAACTCACATAAATTAATAACATTTCGGTTTGGTTAACAACTGGTTGTTACTACAAAGGTGGCGTCTTCGGGTTAAAATCAACTCGTGTGGCTTATTTAGTTAATATATTGATTGTTTGATTTCAATTGAACACTTTGATGGGTACAACGATCTAAAACGATCAAAATATAAATAAGTTATACTTATTTATATAACTAACTACGTTCGGATTAAAACAAATAAATATGTTTAGATATTAAAATATTTTGATATCTATTTGACGAATCTGGTGATTTAATTTTGGAACAATGGACATACAAAGTTTAGAGACAACAACCGTTTGGAAATATATCCTAACGACCCTCGGACTAATGACTGAAAATGATTTAATGATACATGGATTGAAAAGACGACCAGAGGTCAGACCTAACTCGAAATATATATATATATATATATATATATATATATATATATATATGTGAGAATATATATATATATACACGAATTATTACTATTTTTGTTAAAGATAAAGGGACTAAAAACGTTTTCATAATATAAATATTTATTTACATTCTCTGAATCATTTCGATCACCTTATAAATATTGGTTTAAAGATCAAACATCCGATATTACCACTTTCAATAAAATGCCTTTTAAAAACAAACAAAACCTTTTTATATCCACACATCAATATTTAGGGAAAGTCTGCAATTAAAGGCATACTTTTACCAACATTTTTCGCTCACGGTATATTTAATCTAACGAGACTCAAGATCAATATTAAATGTAAAAGGACTACTAAATATATATTTCTCTATATTATTTATTTCGTCAATAGATAATAATAACACGAAAATATATATATTTAAATATATATTAAAATATATATAGCTAAGTATATATATATATATATATATATATATATATGTTTAAACATTTACTTTACTTATAAATCTTTTCCGTGATATAAATTGATCAAACCTTCAGCATTTTACTCAAAATATATCTTTTCAAAAAACGGATAACTACCAACATACAAACGGAAACGAATTGTCAAGACTCGACCCAACTCATTGGTTAACTAGAACATTAACCAATCAAATCAAGACCTGAGACTTGTTCTATTATTATTAGGATATCAGTCGACTACAGCTTGTATCAGTTTTTCATCATCATTCACCTGTAAGAGGTGAGTTTCACAGCCCCTTTCCTTTATAAACTGTTTTATACTTTTGGGGGAGAAATCATGATCAAACAAATCTTTTTACTTGATATTATAGTATTACTGTTACGCTATTGATTATCTGTTCTTTCATACCCCCTTCATAGTAATTTGCTGATAACATATTGCTACAGATAGCATCATCAATTGATTTCAATTAATTCTGTAACGAAACGATAACTAGTAAATAGATCTATTTGGGTTAACAACCCTGCCCTAGCTGGTCGCTCGAGTTCTGACTCACCGGTAACCAGTCTGAGGGTACATGTCAGTTATTCTTTGCCATTGGTATTTCTTAGGGGAAGTTACCATCGATGGGTGAATCTGTTAGTGTTTGAAATCAAGGAACAAGTAGATCAATGCAACAACGAGTAACCTTTATAATATCTTGTATATCTTCAACGTTTTACAAATACAATTTGTAGAGTCCTAAACCTGTGAACTCACCAACTTTATGTTGACATTGCTTTCAAACTCATGTATTTCTCAGGTAAATGAAAACCGCTCTCGGCATGCAAATGGGAAGTCTATCAACTATTAGGACCTGCTTTAGGAATGGTGTCATGGTCGTTCCTTTTTATTAAATAAAATCATGATCACTCGTAATATTTATCGTATTTGAAATTGCTTGAACGTGAGG
>JBCNJP010014734.1:0-10577 GCA_039602395.1 Deinandra increscens subsp. villosa | reverse complement strand
CCTTATATTCTCTCAACTCTCTATCAACAAATTCACGATTTAAGGTTTCATTGAAGAACTTAGTTTGCCATTCTTTAGATTCATTTAAAATAGACTGACATTTAGGGTTAAGACATACCTCAGAGCTGCTGGCTGATACAGAATTACCTGGAAAAAAAGGTGCCATGAATATCTTTGATTGAACTTCTGGATTATTGAAAGGTGGTTTTTTGATCGGAAAGTGGGTTTTCGATCGGAAAGTGGCTTGATCGAAAAGTAGGTCGAAAAGGGTTTTCGGTCGGACAATGGGTTTTCGATCAAAGAGAGGATGGGTCGAAAAGGGGTTTTCGGTTGGAAGGTAGCTGATCGAAAAGTACTTTTCGATCGGAATAGATGAGAATCGAAAAGTGAGTTGCGATCGAAAAGTGTAGGCTGGATCGAAAAGTCTCGAAGGGGACTTTTCGATCAAGGAGCACAATGGATCGAAAAGTCACAGGGGACTTTTCGATCAAAGTAGGCTGATCGAGAAGTCTCAAGGGGACTTCTCGATTGAAAGGGTTGGATCGAAAAGTCTCAGAGGGACTTTTCGATTGGTGTAACTGATCGAGAAGTCACAAAAGGGGACTTCTCGATTGGGCAGGCTGGTCGAAAAGTCACTTAGGGGACTTTTCGAGCAAGAGGAACGAATCGAAAAGCCACTGAGGGGGCTTTCTCGATCGGAAAGGGTCAACAGGAGGGACTTTTCGATCAGACAGACCGATCGAAAAGCAGAAAACAGGGTCGAAAAGCCAAAAATTTCGATCGAAATAAGGGTCCAAGCCACAGATTTTCGATCGAATACCTTAGAGAATCCTAGCAGCTTGCTTCTGCAACACTGTGCGAAACCTGCACAAACAATCACAAGAAACTCACAAACAAAAGCGTTAGTAACACCTTGAAACACTTGGAGCAAAAAATATGAAAATTAAAAAAACGAATTACTCCACAAGGTGCAGAAAAATTCAACGATCAAAACCCCGTCAAAATTAATTTACACCAACTTAAATTGAGTGGCCGTTTATAGCTTCAAAAACCGATCAATTTGGACCACATATTCTAAATAAATACCAATGGCAAAATTGTAATATTTATGAACTTGAAATGTGAAGTAATTCACGTAACTTTTCGAGAATTAGATTCGGTCGAAATCCTCAAATACGAATCGAAATTTGCTACTAATAACAAATCTCAAACCCATTCGCAAGTAATTCTTCAACTTGGTCAAAATTAACAACTTAGTCAATCGAAATCCAATCTCCCTTTCTTTAATTTTGATTCCGCCCTTTTTTTGAGATTGACCCACAGAAAATAATAAAATATCTTGAATTGCAATTCTACCTTTTACTAAAATAGATGCAATCAAACAAAATCTCTGACAATCTGGAAAATCACAATATCAATTGTAGGTAGCAATCAAGAGCTTTACACATAAGAATGGAATGAGGTAAAATTAAAATTGGATATAGCAGAAGACAAACTAATCGACCTTGAAACACAAAATTTAAAGGAATCTATCTTAAACACTAGAATCCAAACAACCACTGCTCACGAACACCTAAACCCTAATTATTCTTCATTGCCGTCAACCACAAAAACCACCCGAATGACAACCGAAAATTACCGAAACACTTGAATCCGATATCGTGAGAGCCTCGAAACGCTTGTTTCTTGGCTCTGATACCAATTGTAAGTCCCAAAACGATCCTTACGCGATATCTAGTCCAATCAAGACCGTGCGGAATCCGGTTTGATCGGTGATTCAAGATTAATTGAAAATAAGATGAATAAGCAATTAAGAACAAGAATAAAACACAAACCACAAGAAGTAGAACACTTGAATAACCTCCTTTGATTGCAATACACAATCGAAATTCTCTTTAGAGAATTTCGTAAACCACCAATTGAGATCAACACCAAAACAGCAACCTCATAATGAGGGGAGGTGTTCCCTTATATAGGGATTCTCCAACTTGGAGAACAAGACAACCTAAAAACCCTAATTAATAGTCAATTCCCGTATTTGACTTTCCAGGCCCACTAAAACCCATCTAAACTCTTTTAAACTGAGCCCAAACCTATCTAAAATGGCCCAATGACCCAATATACCCATAACCCAGCTTATTTTCACCTATTCTAACACATAGGCCTTCAGAATACTCCGCCAAGCGATGATTTAATACACAAGCCACAAATCTTGGTCCTTACACTTTCTTCGAAAGCCTTCAAGTGTCCTATTGTCTCGTTTAGACTCATTTCGTCTAGATCACAAAATTGTTCGATAGTGCCGTCAATATGTGAAAATCTTTCGGGCACAGAACTTAAAAGTTTCCGTGTTATGGCCGATTGTTCTAGCGTTGAACCCAAGGCGCTTGCCCGTGAGACGATGTTATTTAATCTGGAAGTGAAAGAATCTATTGATTTTTCCTTTTTCATTTGCAACAACTCAAACTCGGTTTTGAGTGTTTGCAATCGTGCCTTCTGCACGCGATCTACTCCAACATGACGTGTCTTTAATGCGTCCCAAATTTCTTTTGCCATCTTGCAACTTGCGACTTGGAGTATCATATCTTCCGGTAATGCCTGGAATAAATACGCGCTTGCGGTCTTGTCCTTCTTGACATCCGCTTCTGTATTGTCTGTCGGTTCAATCCTATCCCAAAGTCCATTTGCCTCTAGTATGGTTTTCATTTGAATGGCCCATACCGTATAATTAAGTGATTTTAATATAGGGCATTTGAAATTCGGTGAGGACACCGTTTCCTTTTGTACAATAATTGCGTTACCACCACTTGGGTTGTCACCTTCAGACATATTTTTCAATATCTTCGTTTTGAAAAATCAAAGTAGTAGAAAAAATATACTTTATGCAATTCTCATCTTAGAATTCGTATAGTATAAAAGTAATAATCTAGAATTTCTAATCTAGATAAATTCCAAAGTAATAAACGATTAAACCTGGAATTTGATGATTCTAAATTCCCGCAACAAACTAACAGCCCGTAGCCTTGGGTTTTTGCGAAAAATTGATGTCTCCTATGGTGTTCTTCAGATTCCAATCCACACAATCTTGAAGCAATCCCCGATTAACTTCTGAATTCGATCAACCCGTCTGGCCTCTTTCGAATTGGTAATTTGCGGATTAGAGTTTGTAGGTTTAAAAGAAAAAAAATCGATTTTTGATGAATAGGAACAGGGACGAAACCGATTCTCGGCCCTTCTTGATTCGCGAAATCAAATTGTGGCAATCCCTTGATTCCACACTGCAATTCGATCAATCTCTAATCAAGATCTCTTTCGAATTATGAATCGCGATCAACACAAAAAAAGTCTGCAAATCGATTTGGGTAAATGGCGACAGGAACAAAACAATGATTTCCGGATCTTCTATCCTCAAATCGAGAGCGTAGTCGATTGTGAAACGTGGCTCTGATGCCAAATGTTGGATCAAAGATCGATCGATTACACAGAAATTAAGAGAATTTTGACTAGAACTTGAAATCCTTTTATGATGAATTGTTGATGTCGATGGTCTGCCGTTCGATATATACATACGTACGACACATACAAGGAAGTTGTAGACTTCCAGTTTGACCAAACAGACCCTGAACTAAATACATATTTACAATTTGACACTAGATTTTAACTTTAGACATTGACACAACTAACCCTTAGACTTTTATAAATTCATAGATGAATATGATTATTTCTCACAGAGGCTTCAAGAAGCTTGAGGGATTTTCATAGGAGCAATACCAACTAGTATTTATAGGATAGAGGGTCGTTTAGGGTTTTAATTGAGCATAAGTGTGATTTTGGTAAGTCTTGGAGAAAAAGTCAATATTTTCAAGTATGGAAATCAATCAAATTGATTAATGAATTCGGAGTAAATATGGAATTGACTTGGAGAATAATTTAGGGGACATTTAGATGAAATTACAGGAGAAAACGGATCAAAAACGGATAAAAAAACGGATCAAAAAACGGATCAAAAATGAAGTTTCTAGGCCTAAAATAGTGAAGAAAAATGAGCTGGTCGCGATCAGGTCGCGTTATGTATGCTATATAAATACAGAAACCTGATACAGATCACAAAAGTGATCACGCCGCAATGGAAAGGTCGCTGATCCAGACCCGGAGGTCTAGGGTTCGAATCCGGGCAGCCTCAACTCCTTTGTTATTATTATTTTTTTTTCTTTTTTTTTTCTTTTTTTTTCTTTCTTTATTTGTTTATTTTTCTTTTTTTGCTCCAACTTTTTCGTTACACATCGGATGGACTTCAAATTTGAAACACAACTATAAAATATCTAAATGAACATTGTAAAACCATAAAATGTGATTTTCGAGATTCACGGATTGTCCGGTTAATTCCCGAACGTGCACGAAAACCAAGATTTCGTTATTCGTGTTTCGACCTCCGATTTCCATGAAACTTCACGCGGACCTACTTTTGTGCGTGACTAGTATTACCCACAAGTTTAATACGTGTTCGGATTCACGAAATCACCCGGTTTGACTTAAATAATGAAAACGGTCGGATTAGCGATTTAAAATGCAATAAATGCAAGACATTAAAACGACTCATGAACGATACATTAAATGACATAATTAAACATATCCAAATGATAAAAAGAGATAATAAAATGAAACGTGATTATTCATTGATTATCAATCAGGATTACAAGTTCAGTTCGGGTAACCGAGATGTTACACCTTACCCCTGGAGCTGCACCTGTAGCTCGAGCCCCTTACCGTTTAGCTTCGTCCGAGATGAAAGAGTTGTCCAACCAGTTACAAGAACTTCTTGACAAAAGGTTTATAAGACCAAGCTTTTCCCCGTGGGGAGCCCCCGTTCTGTTTGTCAAGAAGAAAGATGGATCTTTTTGGATGTGTATAGATTATCAGGATCTGAATAAGTTAACGGTGAAGAACCGTTATCCACTCCCGAGGATTGACGATCTGTTTGACCAACTTCAAGGGCCAAGTTTCTACTCGAAGATCGACCTGCGCTCAGGATACCATCAGTTGAGAGTTCGCGAAGAAGATGTTGCCAAGACCGCATTTCGAACTCGTTATGGACACTACGATTTTCTCATCATGCCATTTGGGTTGACTAACGCACCTGCCGTATTTATGGACCTCATGAATCGAGTATGCAAACCCTACCTGGACAAGTTTGTTATCGTGTTCATAGACGATATTCTGATCTACTCGCGTAGTAAAGAAGAACACGAACAACACCTCAAGCTGATTTTGGAGTTGCTAAGAAAAGAAAGACTGTTTGCGAAATTCTCCAAATGCGAATTTTGGATTCGCGAGGTACATTTTCTTGGTCACGTGATTAACGACCACGGTATACATGTCGTGTGACAATCCGACTTTTCAGGTCATTTTCTGACATTAACTGAACGTAAAACGTATTAAATGTTGTGTGAACAACAGAGAAAATCGTGTGACAATCCGACTTTTCAGGTCATTTTCTGACATTAATTGGTACTCGATACAACAGAGAAAATCGTGCAAATTCGTAATCGTATGGCAGCCGCACGAGATAGACAGAAAAGTTATGCCGATAAACGGAGAAGACCTTTGGAATTTGCGGAAGGAGACAAGGTCTTGTTAAAGGTCTCACCCTGGAAGGGTGTAGTACGTTTTGGTAAACGTGGTAAGTTAAACCCAAGATACATTGGGCCATTTGAGATTGTTAAAAGAGTTAAACCCAAGATAAATTGTGGCAATCCCTTGATTCCACACTGCAATTCGATCAATCTCTAATCAAGATCTCTTTCGAATTATGAATCGCGATCAACACAAAAAAAGTCTGCAAATCGATTTGGGTAAATGGCGACAGGAACAAAACAATGATTTCCGGATCTTCTATCCTCAAATCGAGAGCGTAGTCGATTGTGAAACGTGGCTCTGATGCCAAATGTTGGATCAAAGATCGATCGATTACACAGAAATTAAGAGAATTTTGACTAGAACTTGAAATCCTTTTATGATGAATTGTTGATGTCGATGGTCTGCCGTTCGATATATACATACGTACGACACATACAAGGAAGTTGTAGACTTCCAGTTTGACCAAACAGACCCTGAACTAAATACATATTTACAATTTGACACTAGATTTTAACTTTAGACATTGACACAACTAACCCTTAGACTTTTATAAATTCATAGATGAATATGATTATTTCTCACAGAGGCTTCAAGAAGCTTGAGGGATTTTCATAGGAGCAATACCAACTAGTATTTATAGGATAGAGGGTCGTTTAGGGTTTTAATTGAGCATAAGTGTGATTTTGGTAAGTCTTGGAGAAAAAGTCAATATTTTCAAGTATGGAAATCAATCAAATTGATTAATGAATTCGGAGTAAATATGGAATTGACTTGGAGAATAATTTAGGGGACATTTAGATGAAATTACAGGAGAAAACGGATCAAAAACGGATAAAAAAACGGATCAAAAAACGGATCAAAAATGAAGTTTCTAGGCCTAAAATAGTGAAGAAAAATGAGCTGGTCGCGATCAGGTCGCGTTATGTATGCTATATAAATACAGAAACCTGATACAGATCACAAAAGTGATCACGCCGCAATGGAAAGGTCGCTGATCCAGACCCGGAGGTCTAGGGTTCGAATCCGGGCAGCCTCAACTCCTTTGTTATTATTATTTTTTTTTCTTTTTTTTTTCTTTTTTTTTCTTTCTTTATTTGTTTATTTTTCTTTTTTTGCTCCAACTTTTTCGTTACACATCGGATGGACTTCAAATTTGAAACACAACTATAAAATATCTAAATGAACATTGTAAAACCATAAAATGTGATTTTCGAGATTCACGGATTGTCCGGTTAATTCCCGAACGTGCACGAAAACCAAGATTTCGTTATTCGTGTTTCGACCTCCGATTTCCATGAAACTTCACGCGGACCTACTTTTGTGCGTGACTAGTATTACCCACAAGTTTAATACGTGTTCGGATTCACGAAATCACCCGGTTTGACTTAAATAATGAAAACGGTCGGATTAGCGATTTAAAATGCAATAAATGCAAGACATTAAAACGACTCATGAACGATACATTAAATGACATAATTAAACATATCCAAATGATAAAAAGAGATAATAAAATGAAACGTGATTATTCATTGATTATCAATCAGGATTACAAGTTCAGTTCGGGTAACCGAGATGTTACACCTTACCCCTGGAGCTGCACCTGTAGCTCGAGCCCCTTACCGTTTAGCTTCGTCCGAGATGAAAGAGTTGTCCAACCAGTTACAAGAACTTCTTGACAAAAGGTTTATAAGACCAAGCTTTTCCCCGTGGGGAGCCCCCGTTCTGTTTGTCAAGAAGAAAGATGGATCTTTTTGGATGTGTATAGATTATCAGGATCTGAATAAGTTAACGGTGAAGAACCGTTATCCACTCCCGAGGATTGACGATCTGTTTGACCAACTTCAAGGGCCAAGTTTCTACTCGAAGATCGACCTGCGCTCAGGATACCATCAGTTGAGAGTTCGCGAAGAAGATGTTGCCAAGACCGCATTTCGAACTCGTTATGGACACTACGATTTTCTCATCATGCCATTTGGGTTGACTAACGCACCTGCCGTATTTATGGACCTCATGAATCGAGTATGCAAACCCTACCTGGACAAGTTTGTTATCGTGTTCATAGACGATATTCTGATCTACTCGCGTAGTAAAGAAGAACACGAACAACACCTCAAGCTGATTTTGGAGTTGCTAAGAAAAGAAAGACTGTTTGCGAAATTCTCCAAATGCGAATTTTGGATTCGCGAGGTACATTTTCTTGGTCACGTGATTAACGACCACGGTATACATGTCGTGTGACAATCCGACTTTTTAGGTCATTTTCTGACATTAACTGAACGTAAAACGTATTAAATGTTGTGTGAACAACAGAGAAAATCGTGTGACAATCCGACTTTTCAGGTCATTTTCTGACATTAATTGGTACTCGATACAACAGAGAAAATCGTGCAAATTCGTAATCGTATGGCAGCCGCACGAGATAGACAGAAAAGTTATGCCGATAAACGGAGAAGACCTTTGGAATTTGCGGAAGGAGACAAGGTCTTGTTAAAGGTCTCACCCTGGAAGGGTGTAGTACGTTTTGGTAAACGTGGTAAGTTAAACCCAAGATACATTGGGCCATTTGAGATTGTTAAAAGAGTTGGTCTATCAGCGTATGAACTAAACTTACCAGCAGAGCTAAGTGGGGTCCATAACGTCATTCATGTGTCGAATCTAAAGAAATATTTAGCAGATGAGACATTAATCACTCCACTTGAAGAGTTGCATGTGGACGAACAACTTCGATTTATTGAAGAACCGGTGGAAATTATGGACCGGGAAGTTAAACAGTTAAAGCGTAGCAAAATCCCAATTGTTAAAGTTTGTTGGAACTCGAGACATGGTCCTAAATTTACTTGGGAACGCGAAGATCAGATGATGAAGAAATACCCCAGACTATTCAAGGTTCAGCCTTCGTCTAGTTCAGGTACTGGTTAAATTTTCGCGGACGAAAATTCTTCAACAAGGGGATGATGTGACGACTGGGAATTTTTTCTTTTCTTTTTCTTTGTATCTAGCTCATTAAGTTTTACCACGTTACGCAATTTTCGAGAACGAAAATTCTTCAACAAGGGGATACTGTGACAATCCGACTTTTCAGGTCATTTTCAGACATTAACTGAACGTGAAACGTATTAAATGTTGTGTGAACATTTATGTGCTTATCTGCGTTGACTTTAGCAATTAGAGTTTTGTGTAGTAATCACTAAACGAGCATGCACCTAAGTTTGACGTTTGATATTCTTGTTCTATGATTTTATGTAAATCATACGTTATGATTTCATGTGAACGTTGTGTCATTTTATGTGATAATTATACCCTATGATTTTAGGTGATAAATATATATATACATATATATATATATATATAAAACATAATTTAATCACATTTATGATTTTATGTAATTAAAGGATTTTAATTACAAGTTATTTAATCATAGAGTTATGTGACTTAAAGATATAAGTTATGATCTTAAAGGATTTTAATTACAAGTCATTATTTATAACTTTAGATACTTTGAATATACGGAGGTATTAGATTTAAAAACCTATGATTTTATGTGAATTTAAATGGATAATTAAGGATTGTTATCTATGATTTTATGTGAATTCAAAATAGATTTATATTATAAACCTTTTGCGATTGATATATCTTATCGTTCCTCGTATATTCATCATTTAAGTATACCTTCGTTAACCCCGTTAGATGTCATCATCATCTATAAACTTTGAGGGACTATTACTGTAATTACAAAAACCTTGTGTCATATTTGCAACATTGTGAGGGACTAGTTATGTCAATGAACTATAATTGATTCTAAAGAGAAAGAATGGTGTATCCGTTAATCTGTTTCATGTATTGATTGCGATGGTCGGTTGTGAATTGATCATCAATCTCCCGACAGTTTCATTTCAGCATCATCAATTCGTTATCACCCTTGTAACTGAGCAATAATTCGTGATATATCAATACACCCTCACAGCCCCTCAATTCCTCTCTCGTTTCCTACCTGCGACATCAACAAACCCATCACCGAAAGTCTCAAGAATTCCGGCCAACCACCACCATACAACCATAAACGATCATCCCACTGTGATCGTGAGTCCCGGAGATGCAACCACGAGCAAACCGATTTGAGTTTCGTTAGCGTGCTTGGTGTTCGCGGTGAAGTTTCGGGTTCGTTTCGGTGACTAAAACTCGTCTTCTCGCATTTTCACTTTGAGGTAAATGTTCCCCATTGGTTTTCGCACATTTTTCTGTGTTCAATTTCTGTTTCGCGATTTTCCGGTGACCGGAATAAAACTCCGGCCACCGGAGTTATAGATGAGGAAGATGACTCGATACGGGTCCTGGTTAAATAAGTTTCAATCGGGTTATAACGCAACCGGATCCAGTGTCCGAATGGTTTGAGCGCTGGTCTGATAGGCGCGAGACGCGAGTTCAAACCTCGTCCCACGCGATTCTTTTTCTGATACTTTCCTAAAACCCGGTTCTGATCACTGACCTATATAAAATCAATTCTGATCGCTATACAACTCGATCAGAAAGGTGCCCTAGCGGTTATGCTATTGGTTTGTGAGGGAGAGGTCGCGGGTTCGACCCCAGGCGGCCTCACCCTTTCTGTTTCTTTTATACATAGCGATTTTAGGCACATTTGTGAACCAAAACTTCTTTAAAACCATTTCTTGTGAATGTCTAAACCCATAAAACGTACCTACGATTAGTAAACCCGTAAACCTCGACATTGTGAACTAAAAATATAGTTTTTCTTAAATAAACTCGTATATCTTGATCTAAAAATTTCAGATTTTTCATAAAAAGGGTAGATATATATATATATATATATATATATTGTATAGATTAATACATAAACTTATATTGTTGGATTTTATTGAATAGAATGGATGGTTTATTCGAACTCTTAAATACATGTACCTTGTTTTCTAAATCCGTTATTA
>JBCNJP010014733.1:0-10577 GCA_039602395.1 Deinandra increscens subsp. villosa | reverse complement strand
AACACAACGTATTGGTTATATACACACATTAGTGGGACTCATTGGTCCCAACTAAACACACCTTTATTGGGCCATAATTGGTCGTAAACACAACTTATTGGTTATATACACACTTTATTGGGACTCATTGGTCCCAACGGAGCCTCATTGCCCTTAAACACACATTATTGGGCCATCATTGGTCCTAAACACAACTTATTGGTTATATAAGACACACCTTACTAGGACTTATTGGTCCCAACTGACCCTCATTGCCCTTAAACACACATTATTGGGCCATCATTGGTCCTAAACACAACTTATTGGTTATATAAGACACACCTTACTAGGACTTATTTGTCCCAACCGACCCTTATTGCCCTATTAAACACACCTTATTGGGCCATCATTGGTCCTAAACACAACTTATTGGTTATATACACACCTTAGTGGGACTCATTAGTCCCAACTAAACACACATTATTGGGCCATCATTGGTCCTAAACACAACTTATTGGTTATATACACACCTTACTAGGACTTATTGGTCCTAACCGACCCTCATTGCCCTACTAAACACACCTTATTGCGCCATCATTGGTCCTAAACATAACTTATTGGTTATATACACACCTTAGTGGGACTCATTAGTCCCAACTAAACACACCATATTGGGCCATAATTGGTCGTAAACACAACTTATTGGTTATATAAACACCTTATTAGGACTCATTGGTGCCAACTAACCCTCATTGTCCCTAAACCCACTTTATTGTGCCATCATTGGTCCTAAACACAACGTATTGGTCATATACACACATTAGTGGGACTCATTGGTCCCAACTAAACACACCTTTTTGGGCCATAATTGGTCGTAAACACAACTTATTGGTTATATACACACTTTATTGGGACTCATTGGTCCCAACGGACCCTCATTGCCCTTAAACACACATTATTGGGCCATCATTGGTCCTAAACACAACTTATTGGTTATATAAGACACACCTTACTAGGACTTATTTGTCCCAACCGACGCTTATTGCCCTATTAAACACACCTTATTGGGCCATCATTGGTCCTAAACACAACTTATTGGTTATATACACACCTTAGTGGGACTCATTAGTCCCAACTAAACACACATTATTGGGCCATCATTGGTCCTAAACACAACTTATTGGTTATATACACACCTTACTAGGACTTATTGGTCCTAACCGACCCTCATTGCCCTACTAAACACACCTTATTGTTCCATTATTGGTCCTAAACATAACTTATTGGTTATATAAGACACACCTTACTTGGACTTATTGGTCCCAACCGACCCTCATTGCCCTACTAAACACTCCTTATAGGGCCATCATTGGTCCTAGAGACAACTTATTAGTTATATACACACCTTAGTGGGACTCATTAGTCCCAACTAAACACACATTATTGGGCCATCATTGGTCCTAAACACAGCTTATTGGTTATATATACACCTTACTTGGATTTATTGGTCCTAACCGACCCTCGTTGCCCTACTAAACACACCTTTTTGGGCCATCATTGGTCCTAAACATAACTTATTGGTTATATACACACCTTAGTGGGACTCATTAGTCCCAACTAAACACACCATATTCGGCCATAATTGGTCGTAAACACAACTTATTGGTTATATAAACACCTTATTAGGACTCATTGGTGCCAACTAACCCTCATTGTCCCCAAACCCACTTTATTGTGCCATCATTGGTCCTAAACACAACGTATTGGTCATATACACACATTAGTGGGACTCATTGGTCCCAACTAAACACACCTTTTTGGGCCATAATTGGTCGTAAACACAACTTATTGGTTATATACACACTTTATTGGGACTCATTGGTCCCAACGGAGCCTCATTGCCCTTAAACACACATTATTGGGCCATCATTGGTCCTAAACACAACTTATTGGTTATATAAGACACACCTTACTAGGACTTATTGGTCCCAACTGACCCTCATTGCCCTTAAACACACATTATTGGGCCATCATTGGTCCTAAACACAACTTATTGGTTATATAAGACACACCTTACTGGGACTTATTTGTCCCAACCGACCCTCATTGCCCTACTAAACACACCTTATTGGGCCATCATTGGTCCTAAACACAACTTATTGGTTATATAAGACACACCTTACTTGGACTTATTGGTCCCAACCGACCCTCATTGCCCTACTAAACACTCCTTATAGGGCCATCATTGGTCCTAGAGACAACTTATTAGTTATATACACACCTTAGTGGGACTCATTAGTCCCAACTAAACACACATTATTGGGCCATCATTGGTCCTAAACACAGCTTATTGGTTATATATACACCTTACTTGGACTTATTGGTCCTAACCGACCCTCGTTGCCCTACTAAACACACCTTTTTGGGCCATCATTGGTCCTAAACATAACTTATTGGTTATATACACACCTTAGTGGGACTCATTAGTCCCAACTAAACACACCATATTCGGCCATAATTGGTCGTAAACACAACTTATTGGTTATATAAACACCTTATTAGGACTCATTGGTGCCAACTAACCCTCATTGTCCCCAAACCCACTTTATTGTGCCATCATTGGTGCTAAACACAACGTATTGGTCATATACACACATTAGTGGGACTCATTGGTCCCAACTAAACACACCTTTTTGGGCCATAATTGGTCGTAAACACAACTTATTGATTATATACACACTTTATTGGGACTCATTGGTCCCAACGGAGCCTCATTGCCCTTAAACACACAATATTGGGCCATCATTGGTCCTAAACACAACTTATTGGTTATATAAGACACACCTTACTAGGACTTATTGGTCCCAACTGACCCTCATTGCCCTTAAACACACATTATTGGGCCATCATTGGTCCTAAACACAACTTATTGGTTATATAAGACACACCTTACTAGGACTTATTTGTCCCAACCGACCCTTATTGCCCTATTAAACACACCTTATTGGGCTATCATTGGTCCTAAACACAACTTATTGGTTATATACACACCTTAGTGGGACTCATTAGTCCCAACTAAACACACATTATTGGGCCATCATTGGTCCTAAACACAACTTATTGGTTATATACACACCTTACTAGGACTTATTGGTCCTAACCGACCCTCATTGCCCTACTAAACACACCTTATTGCTCCATTATTGGTCCTAAACATAACTTATTGGTTATATACACACCTTAGTGGGACTCATTAGTCCCAACTAAACACACCATATTGGGCCATAATTGGTCGTAAACACAACTTATTGGTTATATAAACACCTTATTAGGACTCATTGGTGCCAACTAACCCTCATTGTCCCTAAACCCACTTTATTGTGCCATCATTGGTCCTAAACACAACGTATTGGTTATATGCACACATTAGTGGGACTCATTGGTCCCAACTAAACACACCTTATTGGGCCATAATTGGTCGTAAACACAACTTATTGGTTATATAAGACACACCTTACTAGGACTTATTGGTCCCAACCGACCCTTATTGCCCTATTAAACACACCTTATTGGGCCATCATTGGTCCTAAACACAACTTATTGGTTATATACACACCTTAGTGGGACTCATTAGTCCCAACTAAACACACATTATTGGGCCATCATTGGTCCTAAACACAACTTATTGGTTATATACACACCTTACTAGGACTTATTAGTCCTAACCGACCCTCATTGCCCTACTAAACACACCTTATTGCGCCATCATTGGTCCTAAACATAACTTATTGGTTATATACACACCTTAGTGGGACTCATTAGTCCCAACTAAATACAAATTATTGGGCCATCATTGGTCCTAAACACAACTTATTGGTTATATACACACCTTACTAGGACTTATTGGTCCTAACCGACCCTCATTGCCCTACTAAACACACCTTATTGCGCCATCATTGGTCCTAAAAATAACTTATTGGTTATATATACACCTTAGTGGGACTCATTAGTCCCAACCACACACACCATATTGGGCCATAATTGGTCGTAAACACAACTTATTGGTTATATAAACACATTATTAGGACTCATTGGTGCCAACTAACCCTCATTGTCCCTAAACCCACTTTATTGTGCCATCATTGGTCCTAAACACAACGTATTAGTCATATACACACATTAGTGGGACTCATTGGTCCCAACTAAACACACCTTATTGGGCCATAATTGGTCGTAAACACAACTTATTGGTTATATAAGACACACCTTACTAGGACTTATTGGTCCCAACCGACCCTTATTGCCCTATTAAACACACCTTATTGGGCCATCATTGGTCCTAAACACAACTTATTGGTTATATACACACCTTAGTGGGACTCATTAGTCCCAACTAAACACACATTATTGGGCCATCATTGGTCCTAAACACAACTTATTGGTTATATACACACCTTACTAGGACTTATTAGTCCTAACCGACCCTCATTGCCCTACTAAACACACCTTATTGCGCCATCATTGGTCCTAAACATAACTTATTGGTTATATACACACCTTAGTGGGACTCATTAGTCCCAACTAAATACAAATTATTGGGCCATCATTGGTCCTAAACACAACTTATTGGTTATATACACACCTTACTAGGACTTATTGGTCCTAACCGACCCTCATTGCCCTACTAAACACACCTTATTGCGCCATCATTGGTCCTAAAAATAACTTATTGGTTATATATACACCTTAGTGGGACTCATTAGTCCCAACCACACACACCATATTGGGCCATAATTGGTCGTAAACACAACTTATTGGTTATATAAACACATTATTAGGACTCATTGGTGCCAACTAACCCTCATTGTCCCTAAACCCACTTTATTGTGCCATCATTGGTCCTAAACACAACGTATTAGTCATATACACACATTAGTGGGACTCATTGGTCCCAACTAAACACACCTTTTTGGGCCATAATTGGTCGTAAACACAACTTATTGGTTATATACACACTTTATTGGGACTCATTGGTCCCAACGGACCCTCATTGCCCTTAAACACACATTATTGGGCCATCATTGGTCCTAAACACAACTTATTGGTTATATAAGACACACCTTACTAGGACTTATTTGTCCCAACCGACGCTTATTGCCCTATTAAACACACCTTATTGGGCCATCATTGGTCCTAAACACAACTTATTGGTTATATACACACCTTAGTGGGACTCATTAGTCCCAACTAAACACACATTATTGGGCCATCATTGGTCCTAAACACAACTTATTGGTTATATACACACCTTACTAGGACTTATTGGTCCTAACCGACCCTCATTGCCCTACTAAACACACCTTATTGCTCCATTATTGGTCCTAAACACAACTTATTGGTTATATACACACTTTAGTGGGACTCATTAGTCTCAACTAAACACACCATATTGGGCCATAATTGGTCGTAAACACAACTTATTGGTTATATAAACACCTTATTAGGACTCATTGGTGCCAACTAACCCTCATTGTCTCTAAACCCACTTTATTGTGAGATCATTGGTCCTAAACACAACGTATTGGTTATATGCAAACATTAGTGGGACTCATTGGTCCCAACTAAACACAACTTATTGGTTATATACACACTTTATTGGGACTCATTGGTCCCAACTGACCCTCATTGCCCTTAAACACACATTATTGGGCCATCATTGGTCCTAAAGACAACTTATTGGTTATATAAGACACACCTTACTTGGACTTATTGGTCCCAACCGACCCTCATTGCCCTACTAAACACTCCTTATAGGGCCATCATTGGTCCTAGACACAACTTATTAGTTATATACACACCTTAGTGGGACTCATTAGTCCCAACTAAACACACATTATTGGGCCATCATTGGTCCTAAACACAGCTTATTGGTTATATATACACCTTACTTGGACTTATTGGTCCTAACCGACCCTCGTTGCCCTACTAAACACACCTTTTTGGGCCATCATTGGTCCTAAACATAACTTATTGGTTATATACACACCTTAGTGGGACTCATTAGTCCCAACTAAACACACCATATTCGGCCATAATTGGTCGTAAACACAACTTATTGGTTATATAAACACCTTATTAGGACTCATTGGTGCCAACTAACCCTCATTGTCCCCAAACCCACTTTATTGTGCCATCATTGGTGCTAAACACAACATATTGGTCATATACACACATTAGTGGGACTCATTGGTCCCAACTAAACACACCTTATTGGGCCATCATTGGTCCTAAACACAACTTATTGGTTATATACACACCTTAGTGGGACTCATTAGTCCCAACTAAACACACATTATTGGGCCATCATTGGTCCTAAACACAACTTATTGGTTATATACACACCTTACTAGGACTTATTGGTCCCAACCGACCCTCATTGCCCTACTAAACACACCTTATTGCTCCATTATTGATCCTAAACACAACTTATTGGTTATATACACACTTTAGTGGGACTCATTAGTCTCAACTAAACACACCATATTGGGCCATAATTGGTCGTAAACACAACTTATTGGTTATATAAACACCTTATTAGGACTCATTGGTGCCAACTAACCCTCATTGTCTCTAAACCCACTTTATTGTGAGATCATTGGTCCTAAACACAACGTATTGGTTATATGCAAACATTAGTGGGACTCATTGGTCCCAACTAAACACACCTTATTGGGCCATAATTGGTCGTAAACACAACTTATTGGTTATATACACACTTTATTGGGACTCATTGGTCCCAACTGACCCTCATTGCCCTTAAACACACATTATTGGGCCATCATTGGTCCTAAACACAACTTATTGGTTATATAAGACACACCTTACTTGGACTTATTGGTCCCAACCGACCCTCATTGCCCTACTAAACACTCCTTATAGGGCCATCATTGGTCCTAGACACAACTTATTAGTTATATACACACCTTAGTGGGACTCATTAGTCCCAACTAAACACACATTATTGGGCCATCATTGGTCCTAAACACAGCTTATTGGTTATATATACACCTTACTTGGACTTATTGGTCCTAACCGACCCTCGTTGCCCTACTAAACACACCTTTTTGGGCCATCATTGGTCCTAAACATAACTTATTGGTTATATACACACCTTAGTGGGACTCATTAGTCCCAACTAAACACACCATATTCGGCCATAATTGGTCGTAAACACAACTTATTGGTTATATAAACACCTTATTAGGACTCATTGGTGCCAACTAACCCTCATTGTCCCCAAACCCACTTTATTATGCCATCATTGGTGCTAAACACAACATATTGGTCATATACACACATTAGTGGGACTCATTGGTCCCAACTAAACACTCCTTTTTGGGCCATAATTGGTCGTAAACACAACTTATTGATTATATACACACTTTATTGGGACTCATTGGTCCCAACGGAGCCTCATTGCCCTTAAACACACATTATTGGGCCATCATTGGTCCTAAACACAACTTATTGGTTATATAAGACACACCTTACTAGGACTTATTGGTCCCAACTGACCCTCATTGCCCTTAAACACACATTATTGGGCCATCATTGGTCCTAAACACAACTTATTGGTTATATAAGACACACCTTACTAGGACTTATTTGTCCCAACCGACCCTTATTGCCCTATTAAACACACCTTATTGGGCCATCATTGGTCCTAAACACAACTTATTGGTTATATACACACCTTAGTGGGACTCATTAGTCCCAACTAAACACACATTATTGGGCCATCATTGGTCCTAAACACAACTTATTGGTTATATACACACCTTACTAGGACTTATTGGTCCTAACCGACCCTCATTGCCCTACTAAACACACCTTATTGCTCCATTATTGGTCCTAAACATAACTTATTGGTTATATACACACCTTATTGGGACTCATTAGTCCCAACTAAACACACCATATTGGGCCATAATTGGTCGTAAACACAACTTATTGGTTATATAAACACCTTATTAGGACTCATTGGTGCCAACTAACCCTCATTGTCCCTAAACCCACTTTATTGTGCCATCATTGGTCCTAAACACAACGTATTGGTTATATGCACACATTAGTGGGACTCATTGGTCCCAACTAAACACACCTTATTGGGCCATAATTGGTCGTAAACACAACTTATTGGTTATATACACACTTTATTAGGACTCATTGGTCCCAACTGACCCTCATTGCCCTTAAACACACATTATTGGGCCAACATTGGTCCTAAACACAACTTATTGGTTATATAAGACACACCTTACTAGGACTTATTGGTCCCAACCGACCCTCATTGCCCTACTAAACACTCCTTATAGGGCCATCATTGGTCCTAAACACAACTTATTGGTTATATACACACTTTAGTGGGACTCATTAGTCTCAACTAAACACACCATATTGGGCCATAATTGGTCGTAAACACAACTTATTGGTTATATAAACACCTTATTAGGACTCATTGGTGCCAACTAACCCTCATTGTCCCTAAACCCACTTTATTGTGAGATCATTGGTCCTAAACACAACGTATTGGTTATATGCAAACATTAGTGGGACTCATTGGTCCCAACTAAACACACCTTATTGGGCCATAATTGGTCGTAAACACAACTTATTGGTTATATACACACTTTATTGGGACTCATTGGTCCCAACTGACCCTCATTGCCCTTAAACACACATTATTGGGCCATCATTGGTCCTAAACACAACTTATTGGTTATATAAGACACACCTTACTTGGACTTATTGGTCCCAACCGACCCTCATTGCCCTACTAAACACTCCTTATAGGGCCATCATTGGTCCTAGACACAACTTATTAGTTATATACACACCTTAGTGGGACTCATTAGTCCCAACTAAACACACATTATTGGGCCATCATTGGTCCTAAACACAGCTTATTGGTTATATATACACCTTACTTGGACTTATTGGTCCTAACCGACCCTCGTTGCCCTACTAAACACACCTTTTTGGGCCATCATTGGTCCTAAACATAACTTATTGTTTATATACACACCTTAGTGGGACTCATTAGTCCCAACTAAACACACCATATTCGGCCATAATTGGTCGTAAACACAACTTATTGGTTATATAAACACCTTATTAGGACTCATTGGTGCCAACTAACCCTCATTGTCCCCAAACCCACTTTATTGTGCCATCATTGGTGCTAAACACAACGTATTGGTCATATACACACATTAGTGGGACTCATTGGTCCCAACTAAACACACCTTTTTGGGCCATAATTGGTCGTAAACACAACTTATTGATTATATACACACTTTATTGGGACTCATTGGTCCCAACGGAGCCTCATTGCCCTTAAACACACATTATTGGGCCATCATTGGTCCTAAACACAACTTATTGGTTATATAAGACACACCTTACTAGGACTTTTGGTCCCAACTGACCCTCATTGCCCTTAAACACACATTATTGGGCCATCATTGGTCCTAAAGACAACTTATTGGTTATATAAGACACACCTTACTAGGACTTATTTGTCCCAACCGACCCTCATTGCCCTATTTAACACACCTTATTGGGCCATCATTGGTCCTAAACACAACTTATTGGTTATATACACACCTTAGTGGGACTCATTAGTCCAAACTAAACACACATTATTGGGCCATCATTGGTCCTAAACACAACTTATTGGTTATATACACACCTTACTAGGATTTATTGGTCCTAACTGACCCTCATTGCCCTACTAAACACACCTTATTGCGCCATCATTGGTCCTAAACATAACTTATTGGTTATATACACACCTTAGTGGGACTCATTAGTCCCAACTAAACACACCATATTGTCCCATAATTGGTCGTAAACACAACTTATTGGTTATATAAACACCTTATTAGGACTCATTGGTGCCAACTAACCCTCATTGTCCCTAAACCCACTTTATTGTGCCATCATTGGTCCTAAACATCAACGTATTGGTCGTAAACACAACTTATTGGTTATATACACACTTTATTGGGACTCATTGGTCCCAACTGACCCTCATTGCCCTTAAACACACATTATTGGGCCATCATTGGTCCTAAACACAACTTATTGGTTATATAAGACACACCTTACTTGGACTTATTGGTCCCAACCGACCCTCATTGCCCTACTAAACACTCCTTATAGGGCCATCATTGGTCCTAGACACAACTTATTAGTTATATACACACCTTAGTGGGACTCATTAGTCCCAACTAAACACACATTATTGGGCCATCATTGGTCCTAAACACAGCTTATTGGTTATATATACACCTTACTTGGACTTATTGGTCCTAACCGACCCTCGTTGCCCTACTAAACACACCTTTTTGGGCCATCATTGGTCCTAAACATAACTTATTGGTTATATACACACCTTAGTGGGACTCATTAGTCCCAACTAAACACACCATATTCGGCCATAATTGGTCGTAAACACAACTTATTGGTTATATAAACACCTTATTAGGACTCATTGGTGCCAACTAACCCTCATTGTCCCCAAACCCACTTTATTG
>JBCNJP010014732.1:0-10579 GCA_039602395.1 Deinandra increscens subsp. villosa | reverse complement strand
CTTAAAAAGGTTTCGTCCTCGAAACTTGCTCAAACTGTGATTTAACTCACAATGAGTTCTTTACCTTTTCACCTTTCTTCCCGGGATCAATCCGGGACTTTTCTATGCATCTAATGCACATATATCATATGAACCATCTGGTTCCTGGGCTATGATTTTAACATCGTAATAAACTTTCTATGATAATCTATCATTTAACTCTATTACCTATAAGGTAATACTTTAACTATTATATTCACGAAATCTTGTTCACAATTAGATTGTGAACCACATTCCTATAACTGATGCTAGTACTTTTTGGAACGTATCCCTAACGAACAGTCTAGCTAACGATCTGAGAGAATACGTTTCTCAAGATAAAGGAATTCTCCCTTTTATCAATCACATACTATCTAGGTCGTGTCATAACTCTTTAGCTATACATATAGTAGCCTGATAATGATTCCCACCGGAATATGCTTCGAATTTCCTAAAGCTGAAATTTCTAGCGAAGCTTCTGTCATTCTGCTTTAACTTCTTACGCACGTTAAACATTTATCCGCATGCTAAAAGATTTGAACTTCTCTTCTGGACATCAACAGTCCCTTAGTTACTCGTCAGTAAGTGATATGTATTCATGAATACTACTTATTTGTTTTCCACAGTGGCCCGTAATGTCTACCTGTATGAGACTAATTCTAGTGCCACTTCTAGTTGTACCTCAGGTGTATATATATAGGATGTACCAGCGGCGTATCCACCACACCTATGATACAACTAGAGGTGTACTATTACTAGTCTGATGCAGGACGATATTACTATTCTAACCACATCAAAATCAGTATTATTCATGACTATCTATTACTTACTTAAATAACTAGTTTGGACATCCTGCGTACAACCTCGGTTGCTATTTGCATCTCTTGGGCGTAACTATTACTGCTGCAATTTCCCTATTCACTAGGCCTAATTGGTAATGATTTTACCGATGCCTAGGTTAATCCGTTCATTACTTCATTTCATGTCTGCTACTAATTAGGATTCCAAAAGAAATTGACATCTTCTTAGTCAACCTAATGGTGTTATATCCTTGGAAAGTCTTAGCGGCTTCAGATTAACATAGCCTTTCTCTTTCCCTGATCCTCAGCACTTCCTTCCAATGCTTCACGCATTCTTCACCATCCTTTAGAACTTTTAGAACATCATTCGTCAGCATGCTCAGTTACGAGATTTCTGGGATTGAAGGAGTGTTCGTCATTCCAATCAACACTACTAATCACGTGTAATGATTATTTTGCATCCAAAAAGCCGTTCTCTTACAATTTCATTCTTACTCCTTTAGCTGGTGCTAATCTGATCTCAGATCATATTTGGGGAATCGTCTTGCTCTTTGTAGTTGTTTGAATAGTTTGTTGATCCTTAACAAAGGATATCTACTTCTCACTGGTAGCTTCTTTATCGTCTTGTAGTCTATGCATATCCTTGGCTTCCGTCTTTCGTCTTGAAATTGCTGGAGTATCCTAAGGCGATATATTTGGTCTAAAGAAATCTTCTTGCTTCTGTTGGAGATATCTGGCACAATGCTTACTGCTTCTGGCGTTGTTGCTTCGGGCGTTGCTTCTGGTGTCGAGTTGATTTTTGGAACTTCATTTCTTCATCAATCGAGCTGCTCTTTGGATTCTCTGAATGATTCGTTTGGAATTTGATATGTTACTGGTACGTTGTTCAGCTCCTTGGTCTTGCCTCTGAGTCAATGGCATACGTTGAGTATGACTGACCTCTTGACCCATATACTTCCACGTTTCGTAATCTTTACTGCCAAGCCATCACGATCCTTGCATATGAAGTTGAATCTTCTTTCGGTTACAGATGAGTTACGCGTAGCAGCTCGCGAGTCAATTCATTCAACGTCTAATTTATCTATCGTTATCTCTAGCTTTGACATTGATCTTAAGAAGAACATTTGTCAAATACTGATCATTTACTCGCATCGTTGTAATACACTGTGTGACAATTCCTAATATCGAATTCAGCTTTCTAAGTTTGCAATTGCTGCTAGTTTCAAATCGTCAGGCTCATCTGCGTATCAACCTTTGTCTTGAGGTCATTTATCTTGACGTCTTTGTATTTGTCCTAAGGAAGACGTAATCCTAAGTCGTCTAAGGTAGCTTGACTACGGGATTCCTTGACAATACTTTTCCTCTTCTTATGCTGGAATTCTTCTTCGTGTAGTTCATCCAATCATCATGTGCCTTCATCCTGCTATTTTGAAGAAACAACATCCGTAAGTTCTTCTTGGTCTACTCTGGACCTCCATACTCCTAAGCTCGTGGATTCTCGATCCAGCTTGTGGTAACCTTCGTCATTTTTCTTTGAACTATCCTTAACTTCAAATTGCTAGCTTCTGCTTCGAGCCTTCCGGCCAATCACTTATAGTGATGGTCTTCTTGAAGGTAGCAACGTAGCTTGGAACGTCGTTTCCACTATTCTCGCCATAGCAATTCTCATTTCTACTTTACCGTGACAGCGTCTATAATGTCTACAGTTTCCTTGCTTAAGGCGACATTTTAGGCTTGTCTACACCTCTTTTCATCTTCAACGGTTCCTGAGTTCTCCAATGCAATTCCTATGATGACGTTTCTCGCACATCTGGCATATCGGCCTTCTTTGTTCAGAAGCTCCCTTAGCCTTCTTGTGGAATCTGCCGTCATTGTCTTCAAGACGTTCTTCAGTCTCGGACCGCTTTCGTTTGCCTTTCATCGGGAGTCTATTTCTACCAAAAGCTTCCTCGGGACCAGCTTCACTAGCGGTCGCTCTATTGGACATTCTCCTCGTCAAAGCTTTCGGAAATTGATTAACAATCGATAGCAACGAACCTTCAATGCTCCTGCCACTATTTCTAACATAACGGCTTTCATTTCTTTGCTGAAGGTACTCGTCTTTACTGACATCAGATTTCGTATCGGATGTCCTATTCGCATTCCTATCATAACTATGATTTCTAGTCTTCTGATCTTATGATCAAAATAGTCTGACACTTTAGAACTCATGTGATGTGAAGTCTCCAAATTTTGAATTCATGATAATTATATACGTGCACTTATATAATTATGATGCGTTCAAAACCCAGTTATTCTCATCACAGTCATCCCTGGTGTTCGTACTATTCCTTTTATTCTTTACCGGAAATTTTAAATCCGGTCCTTTAAAACTACCTTTCTCTAGGCATTCCTTACAATTATTGACCACGTATCTCACTGTCAATTAACCTACCCCGCACTAGGCCACACAACAGTTAGAACCTATGATATGTTCATTTGGGTAAAATACCAAATTTACAGTAGCTAATTGCAATCGGGTATTCTCCGCACTTGCATACCTTAAGTCCTACCTCCTATGTTCCTCGTGCAACATTTTTCCTATGGGCATGACTATCCTGACTGGCATTTACATTCTCTATCTTACCTTACTTTGTTTACCAAGAGTCCTAGTTTAAGTCTAGATACCGTGCTAGTAACTAAATCTCTTAAACCAAGGCTCTGATACCAACTTGTGACGCCCACTCCCAGTCTTGGCTCCAGGAGAGGTCACGTGTCGGATTTACTCATGAACACATGGTACAACAGAGACAACTAGGCAGCGGAAATTAAAAACTTTTCATTTATATATATAACAAGTACAATAGTAAGGAAGATAACAACATAATCTAATAACTAGATCTTATCTATAGCTATACCAGTCTACTACCGAGTCATTCCTGATTGCTTGCCCATCTAATCTGCACTTGCTAGAGCCCTTCCCTTGCTACTTTAAACATCACCAATACCTGACATACATGCTTTTAAAGGTCAGCTTACGTTGGTGAGTTCTAAGTATTTAAAACTTTTACCTTTCCTTGAAAGGTTACTTCAAACATTTGGGCCTAACGGCCCCTTTCTTTATAAACATTTAGTAGGTATAAAACATGACAGGATTATACCAAAACATTTAAACATTCAGTATTAAAAATCATTTAATACTCTTAAAACATACCTCAGACATTTGGACCTAACGGCCCCTTCTTTATAAACATTTAACAGGTATAAAGCATAGCAGGATTATACCAAAACGTTTAACTCATCAGTATTAAAAATCATTTAATACTCTAAAATACCCTCGGCCTCCGGGACCCATCCTCTGTGCAAATAATCATTACGTATAATAAAGTCATACGAAATATTATAAGCAAAACCTCTTTTTACTAAGCATTGTCTATCCTCTGGGACTACTTTAGCCCCTTTCGGTTGGCCGTCGCCTCCCGACCTCTTGAGTAACCGTCGTTACTCCAGTGGCTTCATTTCCACTGCTTGGATTGTACAACCCCCCTCTTACCAGACAATCTGTTCTTAGATTAAAACTTCTTTAAAATAACCCCAAGGGTCATTTCCTTTATCCTCAAAGCTCATTTTCCTCTTTTCAAACCTTTCTATAAAAGTTTAACTTCTTTATTACCCGTTTATTATAATTTTTCCAAAAAGAGTTTATCACGGGTAATAACACTTTAAAACAGTTATAGGCATTAAAACATTCCACGTATGTGTATTAACACAAAACACGTAAAAGCATTTAACTCAATTACTTTTCAAGTAAACAGTTGAATATATATCGTTGCATGTATATCAGCCACAAAACATTAAAACATTTAAAACATTTAAAAGTGGGCTCATAGAACTCACCTTATTCTCTTAAGTAGTTAATTCAGAGAAAACCTCCGCTATGCCTTCCAATTAAACCTAATCGCGTATGGTACGGCGTTAATGCAAGGTTTAATATAATAAATATTTACTATGTTTATTTTAACTCTTTATTAACTTAATAATACTTAGTTATTAAGTTTATTCCTTTTAAAGGTCAAAATGACCAAAATGCCCTTTAGGCCATTATCCTTTTCTTTTGTTAATAATATGAAGACACACATTCCTATAAGTAAACGCTCACTCCGGGGTCGCCCAGTGTTGGGATGCCATTGCCCAGATGGGATGGCGACACCCCCGCTATGCCAGAAACCCCAGTGTACAGGCGTCTACCCTTACGGTCCGCGCGAACTTCTAAATATCCGATTAACTTAGTATTTTAAATACTTTATCATTTATTCATTTTAACTTCATATATGCTTATTATATATGTAAACATAGTTCCATGTCAAAAATCAAGTCTTCATACCCTTCGGATTATTTTATATTAAATAATCATATTTGGAAACCCTAATTTCCCGTTATTCTCATTTCTTTATCAAAACTCATTTTTATTTAAAACTGACTTAGGGTATTATCCGTTATAACATTTTATAACATGCTTTAAATTTTCCAAGCTTGGTTCATCACCGTTTACTCGGGTTTGATAGCACAGCGGCTAGAAAACCCTAATTTTTCATTTTAACATTTAAATATATATTAACATATTTTAAATATGTTTCTAACATATATTAAACATTCTTTAACCCGATAATTACCTTATCATTATCGTTAGCCCTTATATTAAATATATACATTTATATATATATATATATATATATATATATATATATATATATTTAATATTAAATAAAATATCCTTTTAATCAATTTTATGAAATAAAACTGATTAATAATCATATATATATTTATTTGTCTTAAATATATATTTATATCTTTTATCTCGTTCTATTATTAAACTTTAACTTAACAATAATATTTGTAATAATAACAAATATATAACGTGATTACCTTTTGACGGGTCGTGAAATGAGTCCGAATAACCAAAATAATAAAGTTGTCCGTTCTTGACGAACGAATAGTCCTTCCCGACTATTTTCTCGCCACGAGCATTTCCCCGTTGTCGGTTTGTCGTTTGGACCTCGTTATGCCACCGAAATGTCGCCCGAAAGTGAAGACGGGTTTTATTAATGTCAATAGTTTACGCCCCGTTTGCCGCCACCGTGGACTACCGTCAATGACCGTCGACCACCGCAACCATTCTCCACCATCCCGACAACTCATCGGTGTTATCGTTGTTACCCGTTGTCAATCGTACGTCATCGAAAGTTATCCGAAAGTAGAGCCGGTAAACCGGGTTTTAAACCCGTTTCCTCATTTTTAACCCACAACGGCCGCCTACCCCCACGTATAATCAGCTCCCGCCGTCCGCCATCATCACTACCAACTTCCGTCATGTTGGTTGCCGGTGCTTGGTGACTGTCGGAGGAACGCCGGTTCGCCGGAGAACGAGGGTAGCTCGTCGGGTTCATCATGGTGGGTCGGAGAAGGAGACCAGGGGGGGCTGGGTTCACGGTTGCCGGAAGCAACAGCAGTTCGTCGGGTGTTGCAGGTTGGCCGGAAAATCGAAGGGAGAAGGGAGCAGGAAGGGAGACGAGGCTGCTGGGTCGCTGGCTCGATCGGTGGAGGCCGCCGTTGTTCAGCGTTCGAGGGTCGTCGGAAGGGAGGGGCTGGTGCGCCGGTCAGCCGGAAGCTCGAGAGCAGCAGATCGCCGGTGAAATACCCGGCAGCGGGTCGCCGGTTCTTCGGCCAGAAAGAAAAACGGACGGGGGGGGGGGGGGGGGGTTAAGGCTGCCGTTGCAGCTTTCTCTCTCTCCTTCTTATTTTCCTTTTTCATTTGTCGTTTACTGATATTTGTGTGTGTTGTGAATTAATTTGAATCGTATGTGCATGTATTTATACATGTAATTGAGTTGCAGATTTCCTCCACGTAGAAGAGTGACTAAACAAATTGAAAGATGACTCATTTGAAGAATTCGACAGATACGAAAGTGAAGAGTAGGGATCAAGTTATAAGGGATATTTTATTTTAATACGGTATAATATTTAATGAGTAGGTATTATACCCGATGTTCTGACCTCGTTAAATAATTAATATTTTGTAACGGATTATAAAAATTCCCAAACATCTAAAATATTATCGGGGTCCAATAAATATTAATTGCTATGTTTATTCTTCGGTTAAAGCGTTAACCGGTGAGTATTCATTGAACTACACGGTACAAGTGCGTGTCCAATCGGTGTAGCGATCGCGGCCGTTTTACAGACCGAATACGTCGTCCTGACTGAAATACTTAATTATTATTATAATAATTATTTATACTTTGCCGAGGTGTTATAATCATCTCGAACAGCTAACTGAATTGATTTCAGTTATTATCGCGTAACAGCAACGGTTACTGATTCCATCGTTTTTTGCGCCGAACATTACAATTATATTTTATAATGATTATAAATCAAGTATTTATCAATACCTGATATTCTGTTTTCGCCTCGGTGTTATTTTCGTGACGTTCGTGCCTAAATATGGTTTATTGCAAACTGGGCCCAAATCACTATTTCGCGTTTTCCCGCTTCGTTATAACTCGGATTAGAGATCCGTCTGCGCCTACGATCTTTATTTTTCATCATCTACCATATTCTATAAAATCGCCTCTTGACGTTTCCTCGAACATCGTGCCGAATATTTATACGTGAATCGTGACGTTTCTCTATTATACGTATATATATTTATATCATATATATTTCAACTACTTAACAAATATAGCACACATATATAACTTAGGTCATAGAATTTTGGGGTGTTACACATAATTTTAAGGAGTGGGCTGTGAATGCTCTAAGTAGTCCAAATATACTAGGGAATAATAGCTCATTAGTCCCAAGGGTTACTAATTTATAACTAAAATTATGAAGGCCATAATATTCGGGACTCCACCCTTCCCCCACTTGGTCGAATAACAATTTTTTGGCTTCATTGTACGTAAGAGGTTATGTAATCATCAAATATAGGACTAGATTACCTCCTTAACTGATTTTCAGCTTCAGCAGATTTATTGATTGTTTCATGAATTTGCTTATGGATATGTAGTGGGCCTTCGTTGTTAGCTATTTTAGGAGCAATGTTAGTTTCAAAAGAAATAGTCGGTGCTACAGTTTGTACTACAATGTCCTATGCAAGAGGTGTAATTTAGGGTAAGATAAAATTGTCTCCCCCTCCCCCACTCTTGCATCTCCTGTAATTCATCACTACTCCCACCGACCTTTAGGGTTTCTAGGAATTCCGCATGACGATTTTTACAAAATGTTTGACATGGGAAAGGTAACAAAACTTGTATCCCTTTGAATGTTTAGGCTATCCATAAAGAATAATTGATTGTTTTCATGTGAATTTTCTTTTGTTGAGGATGATAAGGTTAATTGGCTTCAGCAAGACAACCCCCTATTTTCATATATGTCAGATTTGGTTTTATTTCTGCCCATAACTCAAATGGAGCTTTAGGGACAAATTTAGAAGGAACCCTATTTAACATATGAATTGCTTTCCTTAATGCCCCAAACCATAAGAATTGAGTTAGTCCCGTATTGGCTAACATATATCTTACCATGTTCATACGGGTTTTGTTCCTCCTTTTAGCAGTAGTGTTCTGTCGAGGAGTACTGAACATGGTGTACAGGTTAGCAATCCCATTGTAACAACTCGGTTAACCCATATCCATTCGACTCGAACCGTTTTCGTGTAATCATAATTATCAACTAATAAGCAGGCATGTTTCAAGTAATTATTTTATTTATTATAATATTTAGTCTTTTAAAAATCATTGTGTTAAAAATTTATTTATTTATATAAAGTTTAATAATCTCTACCGCCTTATTCAGTACAAATAAAATTTATAAAGCCCTTATAATCATTCTCAAAATGTTAAAATGTCAGATTTAATATAATCCATTGAGTATTTATGTAAATGTTCAATTAATGTGGACTGCAATCGAGTCTTTTTAAAATCCGTATGTTCTAGTATCACTGTATAAATCATGCATTTAGTTTCTCCCACACCCTAATATTTTTTTATAAAAAAATAAAATAATAGATAAAACATAATAAAATAAAATAAATAAATAAGTAAATAATAATATTATTGGTAAAACCCTAATAGCCCCTTCCCCTCCGTCGCATTTGCTGCCAGCCGACACACACACACAATTGTGTGTGCGGCATCGAGAAAGGGTCACTGGGCTTCCCCTGTTCATCCGACGACCATGATTTCGGCCACCCCTCTGCGGCTGCGGTGGTCCGTTGGTGTAATCACAGTGGCTACATCTCCCCATCCCCATTTCCGCTCGAAAACAGTGACCGCTACCCCCTTGAACTTGCGATATCTGCTGTGTAACAAGGGCGGTGGTGGCAGCGTTTTAGGGTTCCACCGTCGTGGCGGCGACGTTGCCGATGTCATGTAGCAACTGATATGGCTCTCTGATCGTCTTTCGCCTTTCTTAATTTCTTGTTCGCTCGCAGTTGATGCCAGCCACTATCCAGCACGCAATTTCAGTCGATTTTCGGCAATTCTTCGACCGTTAGTTCGACTACCATCTTCAAAGTAGGTCGGTTTTGATCGGTTTTATTTATTTTTATGTAAAACCTTCCCAAAAACCCTCATCTTGTTCATGTATTTCCATATCCAAAGATGTTGCAATGTTGTGATTGAGTTTTGGTTTGTTTTTGAGTTAACTCGGTACCGAGTCACCGAGTCAACTCAGTCAGCTTGCTGGTCAGCAATAAATCGGGTCAATAGAGTCAAACTCATAAAACAGGCCTCGTATTATCGTTCGTGACGAAAATCTGATCGGAATGGACTATTTATTTGTTTTCTTTGATGTCGTGGCGGTTTTACGATTAACAGGGACCGGGTTCGAGTACCGACCAAAAGGTAAATCACATTTTCCTATCTCGTTAGCATTTTAATGATTTCATTCTCTTCCTTGACCCGTTGACTTGAACCTTCGCCATCGTAATGCTTAAAGCAATGTTTATATAAAATGGTTAAAAATATATATTAATCTGGTAATAATGAATATAATACGAATATTAAATTTCAGTGAATCGATCTTCAAAAATATAAAATGTTGATTCTGAAAAGCTCGAATCAAGTCAAGAATAAGTTTAGACTGTTATTATTTGGACCTTATGGACTAAAAGGTTAAAATGCGACCCTCAGTTTTGATAAAACTTGTTTAAAATCGTTTTGTTGACTTTGCTGTGTAAATCCACGAGAGGCCATTATAATTTCATATGGTTAAGTTTTTCTCATAAATCATCAATATGTATATTCTCACCGTTAAGAATTATAAATAATTTATTATAATTATTTATCGGTCTGTAGTAAGCTTTCGAATAAACCAACGCTTTGGCGTTGAATGCGCGCATCTCACCAAATTATATCTCCATGGAGTCTTTGAATCTTGAAAATTCAATTATTTATTTATCTATCTATTTAATTAATTATTTATTTATTCGTTTATTCTTCCATTTTGTTTAGTTGTCGATTGTGTCTTCGGGTTTATTCTTTTCGAGTCCGGATGTCATTCTTTCCTTGTGTCTCCATATCAGGTGAGTATCATAGCCCCTTTCTTTTTTTTAAGTTTTGGGGTGCAACATGTACCGTATAAACTCATGTTCATGTTCTTAAACTTATTACCTTTTTTAAAACACATGCGAATTCTGTGTTTGATCTATGTGCCTTGTATATGTGAACTTGTTTGGATCATTGCTATGGATTGTGTTGTGTGTGTGTATTGGACTTATGTGT